>OY728158.1:813413352-813699282 GCA_963277665.1 Viscum album | reverse complement strand
AATATAGAAATATTAAATTTTATAATGAACACACACAAGTATTATTTTTTCTTATTTATATAGGTGGAATTACTATTCTAGTGGATCTGTTTTGTACATTAAAATCATAATGCATTTGGTTCCTTTCCTTGCCGCTAGATCTACTTCTTCTTGTAAGGATAGTGATTTGGATATTTAGACTTGGTTTAATTAGGGCCCTTTTCCTTGTACGTCCTCTTCATATTCACCATTAGTACCATTGGTTTTTCACACCCCATATCTTTATCAATTTTTAGAATATGAGTAAGAATTTTTAACAGGGTATTCTCACTATTTATCATATTATAATTCACAATAAAATTGGAGATGTTTTTAGGTTGTGAGGAAATAATGAAATCTATTCATAACTCATGAGGGATCTTAAACCCCAAAATGTCTATCCACTCAATAATTCCAATCATCTAGAATTAATTTGTCCTAGATGTCACTGGATCTCCACAATTTTAGGTAAATAGTTTATTGGATATCTCATATCTCTCTAAGATCACCTTCTATTGATAGAGATCCCAAAGGTGAGAAATGATTCTTTGTGCATCCATATCCTCATATTTCATTATAAGATTATTGAAGATAGAGGATAACATGAAACATTTTATATCCATTGCATTATCCAAATATTTTATAGAGATAAATATTTCTTCCTCACTAGCCTCATTGGAAATATACTCATGAAGTGGGGCTTCCAGAACATACAATTTTTGTTCATGGTGTAATATAACACATAAGTTCCTATACCATTCCTAGAAATTCACACTGGTTAAACGTTTATCCTTCTATAGGATGTATTGTAGTGTTATTATTGATGTGTTTTGGTTTTCCATTTCTAAAAATTAATAAAATAAGATTATTACTAGTTTTATTATAGAAAATAAATTAATAAATTTAAAATTAAATTAAATTTCTTTATTCTCCCACAATTTTTTTGAAACCTAATATCCCTCACCCTCAATTTCATAATATCTTATCACTTATATATTGTAATATAATGGATACATATTCCACTTCTCATAATTTATACATGGTCTTGAAAAATTATTTAAAGGGTTTCAGGTAAGTGTAACATGCCAACTGCATTAACTCATAGTTCCTTGATACATAAAGTGGACTCCTCAATCATAAAATCCTAAAAACATATTTCCTTAACCTTTTCCTCTTAGTCACACCAAGTACTTATTGTGTAGTTCAGACTTTATTTGAACCAAGTTAATTCAACCAAAAAGGTAAAGCTAAATTTTTCTTGATAATTGAAATTATCCCATCTTTTATTGGTCAATAACTTTGAACTATTAAGTTGATTCTAACTTCAGTTGAGGAATTTTATACCAACTTAATATTTTAGTAGAGAGATTTTTATCTTTATGTGTAAAGAGAATATTATAAAATGACTTGTTACTATAAAGTGGATTTTACTTAAGTGATTAACCATGTATGATAAAATATTTACACATAATAGAATAATAATTATTCTATAGTTCATGATTGTTCATTTATTTATTAGTTGATCACACAACATCAAAGAAAATAAATAATTAACCATGAAGCTGAAAAAATTTAAATATAAGTGGCATGATCATGAGATTATTTAATGGTTAGTTTATTTAGAAGATGATAAACAACCCCTCATACCTATGGAAAAACACCTTGAACCATAGCATGGATTTTGTTGTATCATTCCTCCTTAGCTTCAATGTATCACCTTGATTGGTTTTACCTATTCTAAAGATCATAGACTACCTCCTCCCACATAGAATCTCTATCCTTACATAAGGTTTTAATCACATGCAAGTGTGGGGTTCAATGTATTAGATAAAGTTTGTTTACATAAAATAAGTTAATACTACACAAGACCTTACATAATAAGAAGGACGGGATGACATGTAGGCCATTAATTATAATTTTACCATGATAATTTAAAATAAGCCAATAACATAGACAGAGTTGGTCTAATCTA
The DNA here is from genome assembly GCA_963277665.1 of Viscum album. NCBI lineage: Eukaryota > Viridiplantae > Streptophyta > Magnoliopsida > Santalales > Viscaceae > Viscum > Viscum album. The sequence continues at coordinate 813,697,292 of OY728158.1, read as the reverse complement.
ATGTTTATCCACATAACATGAAATGAGAATAAATTTTCAATATAGTTATCAATTTCATAAATTCATTCATTAATTAATATAATACGCCATGAATTAAGCCAATTAATTCCATTTATATTAATTCTATATAAGAATTATTAACTCGCCATCATCTATAATTTTAAAATAAAATAAAATAAATAAAGCAAACAAGTTTAATTGGAGGAAAAGACATGTTCTTATACAAAAATTAACATAAATATTGATTCAATATATAGTTATCAATCATATGGCATGGCATGTGATATCAAATAAAAGACCCATGAAACACATGTGGATAGGTTTAATTATATATTTAATTTTTCTCCATGTAAAACTAGGATCATTGTCTATAATAGACTAAATGGTGTGTACTATATAATAGGGCATGTACTAACTTCTGATCATGTCTATAGAGAATACCTAGGGATTGGGTGTGTTTTCAATCAGGGGATGACTTCTAGGTACATGGTGTGTTATCCATATTACATGGTTTGTGACAATAGAGTTGCATGGAATGTTAGTCCCCGTGTTTTATATATGATACATGGAATGATGGGACACCATGTTTTCTTGGTCATGAGAGTAAAAGGACTACAAACCATGTAAAATGTTCACACAACATGTATTTATACAAACTATGTACTTGTTTATCTGGATTTATGCTTGGATCTGATCATATTGGATTTTAGGTCCTATTTTATCAGATTTGACATGACATCGTGAGGTATAGATGTGACACACTCAACATGTAATATATTTAGAAATTAGAAATCATTTATTCTAGTGTTGTCTAGGAATAACTTTGGGAACCTTTAGGTGGTGTTTTTTATATGTTCATTCATTTTAATCTTTCTTATTTACTAGTTATGTTGGTAAGAATGAAGAAGGAAAGATACAATGATGATCTAAAATTAAAATGAATTTATATAAATTAAAATAAAATTAAAACACATGAAAAAAATCAATTGGTAATAAATAATTATAAATTAAACATGTTATAGTTCTGATACCACATGTAGGTTCAGGACACAACAGAAACACCTTTATGGGTATGTCCATCTAGTCATGTCGTATTAATTTGTGAATAATAATTACGAAACAATAAAAATAACATCATATGAAATGAAACCCACATATTAATTTAAATGATAAAATTTTGGAACAAGAAGAAGATGGTCTTTATATAAAATTTATATTTAATTTACGAGTGGATACAAGATTACCTTAACTTGTAATTATCTCTTCATTGATAATTCAGTTGACTGGATATTTCCATTACATCGTTGTGCTATATGAACCAAGTTCATAATCCCTCTATAAGTGATTCAAATGAGCACCACAATATTTTAATTTCTTCATAGAGTCATCATGTTCTAGAACAACCACTTTTGATCACTTATGTTGTTTGTGGTTGATCGCTTCAAAATTATTCTTAAAGAAGGAATAACTATTGATGTTCTCTCAATGTCTTGATAGCGGGGAAGAGAGGGTATATTATCAATCTAAAAGTATATATATCAATATGGAGATATTATCTCTATATTATTAGTGCATAATAAGAGTTATTAGGAACATTATATAATTAGATATTTATTATATCAGGTTTAGGGATGGAAAATTACACAAAATCCCTTTTCTAATTTTATAATTCTCAGTTGACCACATGTCAAATAATAATAATATAATTTTTATTAATCACCTAAAAAACAAAAATCTATGGGATATAAATAAATATCCTTTATTCCATTTCCAATTGGACTATTAAGCTCATCCAAATTCCCCTCATTGACATTTATTGATCCTTGAGTAATGACAATTTATTAAATTTCACTGCATTATTCATCGATAAATATAAAATAATAAATATTTTATTCAGTAAACCTTAAAAATGAATACTTATTATTATTTAAATCACTTATAATTTTTGAATAACTTGTGATTAAATCATCATGATCGTGTAACCTAAATAAATATTATTTATTCTAAATTTTTAAATTCAAGAATTGAATTTAACTATGATTTCGGACTAAGTGTGTGACACACTATGGCTCTTTATCAGTGGAATCGGGAATAACCACCTAAATTCCAAGTTTAGAATCCAGAAAAATTACAAGGATCCTATATAGAAATAAGTTACTGAAAAAATGTTATCCAGCCTCGTATGAATTCTTACCACGTAATGTAACCTCATTATTATGACATCTCAAATCAAGTAGTTTTCATATTGGTGTCAATGACCTATATGTCTAATATCACATTCTTTGAAATTTTAGAAATTTACTCACACACTAAACACCATAGCCTTTGATTTATATAGTCAATTACATTCCCATCAAGGGGCCTAAGATATCAACTTCCATCAATGGAAGAAAGATAAATTCTTTATCACATTATCAATTAATACAATATTACTCTAGACACACCCAAAGTATCATACCTCATTAAGAACTTATATTATCCTAGATTTCATCAATACATCAAATATTATGAGTCATGGTACCCATTAATGATAATAATAAATTCTAATGATCAATACACACATCTACGGATATGAACATAATATGACCCAAGGAAATGTATATTTCCTATTAAGGAGTCTATTTTCAAAAGCTTATTTTTCAGATATTATCCATTTGGAATACCACAAGAAGGGCCCTTGATAGTATCATTCATCTGTGTCCCATTAGATGTTATCATCTATCCATATAATATATTCAAGAATACTTCCATCAAACCTCTAGGTTCTCATCATTGTGGGGAACTATCATGACATTTTTGTGTGAAATATATTATTAAGAATTTATTACATACAAATTTCATGTAAAAGAACAATCATGACGTGATAAGAAATATTCATTAATAATGAAAACAGATAATCGACTACTAAATAATTTTGTTCTATGGGAACCAAATTCAATACCTGTTGCATTGGAACGTCACCATTGAAGGCTGCATCTATTATTATAGTTTGGGTGAATGAAGTAAAAAAATTTATGTCCCTCAGATATTTTCTATATTGATCCATAGCTATTGTGATGTATATAAGTGTTCCTACTAATAGTATAATACAATCATTAGTGAGGGTCATTTTTGAAAGATCAATACACTATAATTCATCCCCACTACGACATTTACCTTTCTTGGGACAAAAATGCATTATCAAAGAAAAAGGGTTTTGTTAAAGTATTATCTCTCAGATGTGATGGAATAGATCTTCAATCATAAGGGAATTATAATATTTTACCACCATGTTTCAATAAAAAGTTTAGGGTGCTAGAAGACAAATACCTAAGAGAGGTGATGACGGATATTCTTCTCAACAATCTCATTTCATATGAGATGATAAATAATAATAATAAATACTTGATAAAGGATAATTCTCAATATGTGATGTTCAAGGTTATGAGTGGAGGATGATCCTTAAGAAATGGAGATTAATGAGTTGATTTCTTTCCTTTTATTATCTATATAGTGGGGTAAAAATGTTTAAAAGAAATATTACATTTAACATATTTACTTCTGGTAAATATAGGAATCATTCTATAAGATTTAGAAAGAAATTATGAAATAATGATGAAGAAAAAGATCCAATAATGGAATAATCTACGAATATAAATTGAACAGCATTTCACAATAGTAATTCTTCAAGAGGAAGAACTTACATTACCAGGAATATGTTAGGTTAGAAAAAATAGAAGTGGAATATGTTCAGTGTAACATCCCAACCTTGACCTATTGACTTGGATAGGATCAGAATTACACTAATATTAGTTGAATCCTCTGGACACCAATGTCTAGATATAAATTTATAGGGCTTTACCAAATCATTGGGGGTAATTTTCACTCATATTTGAAATTAACTATAGTAGAACCATCCAGGAAAATATATATATACACACGCATATATATATATGATGGATGAATAAAACATGGAAAAAAGTAATACATAACATGGTAATAAAAAATAATGAGAGTCACAATAGATAACAAAAATTCTAAAAAAGATTAAAAGATATAAGAATTGGAATGGAGAAAAATGTTCCCACATGGAACTCTCACATGATTCTCATGAATAGTACCATCAAGATCAATGATCTATCACCCTAGAACATAGAATACATATTATCTATTAGAAATTTAATAGGTATCACCTTAACAATATCATGATGAAAAACATTTTCATACACACCAAGATGTATATGTAGGGGGTGAGTATACAATCCTAGTAGGAAATCCCAAAAATAATTTCTATAAACACCACTAGAATTAAGAAATGTTAGCTAAAATTTTAAATAAATTTGATAGAATAATAAAAAATAAAGTAAATTATATATTTATAATCATTGTAAACAACCCATACCAAAAAACTATATCATAAAATCACACATGCGTGAAATGAACGAAACCCTCCCCTATAGAGACGTTTTCATGACCCCAATTCTTTACCTATCAAATAAACGTGCCAAAGTAATTATTAGAAACATATTCCCATTTAAATAAGACTTTACTTAGTTTTTCAATCCTATATTCCATAAAATCTTAAACTAGTGTACAATTCTAAACCAAAAGGCCTTATAAATATGCATCATGAATGCACTATAACCCATTACAATCCAATATGACCCAAAATTTTCCTCTACTAGTCAAGTATAAAATAATAGGTCCCCATACATATGAATCATGAATTCACACCAACTCATAAAAATTACGAGGTTACCCAAAAAATGTTCATTCTATTTAAAACAAAAACACTAATTATGAATTTTACCAAACATATTGTGGAAGTAACCCACAACCTTTATTTGCAAAACCAAACTACAATAAGATAATATTTCAAAAGTATTTAACAATTATTTTACACCAATAAGACCAGTAATTTAATTTTAAAATGAAATTAGCGGTAATATGAAGCCGCATTAATTTAAAATGATGGTTGTGTGATTAAATATGGTTAATGATAAATGATGAAATTAATGGGTGTTGAAAGTAGGGGTAATGTGAAGCTACCTTAATTTGTAATGTCTATTCACCTTTATAAATGACTGTTGTAGTTATTTGTAAATGCATTTAGAGGTGGTAGCAAGGGTGATAGTGTTGTGAGTTGGTTGTTTGTTTGAGAACCCATAGGTCGGGCTGGAGTGTCTAATACTATACATATACTGGTATATTCTTGTGATTTCTATACACACCCCACCCTAGTTGAGCACTATGTTCTGAACACCCCCATCATTACGGAGGAGGGTGTATTTCCCAACATCCTGGGGGAAGGATGGATGGATGGCCACTCGGTCTTCCTCGCTCCATATTCTAGGAAATGATGGCCCATGTTTCTTCGGCCATGATGTGATGATATGTGGTGTCCTAAGTATCTTTGAGGTGAGTTTTTTTATTCTTCACCAGGTGTCTTTATGGTGATATGGGATGTGTTGTTGGGACCAGGCGTGTGTAGGATGGATTTGTTGCGAGGCCTCGGTGTTGGCGGGTGAGATGTGTTTTGAAACATAGGGGTGTGCAATAGAGATGTGTTGTGAGGCCTAGGTGTATGTGAACAAGATGTGATGTGGTATATTAAAATGTTGTGGGAGCTATAGGACTGCTTCCATTAGGGTGTGAGAGCTTCTAATCAATGGGTACGTGGTGTGGGGTACCTTATCATTGATGTGCTTTATATTATATTACATTACTTGCATCACATGGTGAGAATGAATTAGTGAGGTTGGGTTTTTTTATTATGCCTTTTTATTTTTTGTTTCTTTCTATTGTTTTCTCATAGGGACATTAGTACGCTTCTTTCACATGTTCAAGAGAAACTTTGGTTTTCATACTAGAGTATTCTTGTATGATCACCCAACGTATATAAAACCACTTTCAGGTTTCTAGGAGGATTTTGTGGACTATGTTGGGCGTTACTAGCTTGGAAATTTTGATAGTTTTTTTGTCGCTTCTTATCTTTTCTTTTGGGTATTTACCTTATATACTATTATTGTATCAGTTCTATTTATACATGCATGTGGGATAGTTTTTGGATTCCAATTTATATTATTCATTGGAGTTTTTGTGGATGATTCATTCTATCTCCCAATCTTGTTTCTTATAAAGGTTAATTCCTCCCATATTGTGAGATCAGGAGACAATTGGTGTTAATATCCAACATGGGGCTTATTGGATGTGGGCTTGGGGGTCATTATCTCACTTTCTTCAATGTCATCCCATAAGGGGTATCTTCAGAGGGAGGGAATCATGATAGAGTGGTATCAGAGGAGATGGTTGAGAGATAGTATGGAGTCTAGAGTGAGGAACTATGAGGATTTAATGGGGTGGTATTTAAATAGTTCCAGGTGACCTTGGTGCATGACATAGGCCAGGAAGACCGGCTAGGACATGGGAATTTAGGTCCCCTATGATCTAATTCATGGAATCTGAGATTATTGAACGGTTAAGTGAGATGGACCTTCTTGTAGGGTAGATACCTAGGAAAGGTACATTAATCATAATGATTTATGTTCTTATTTGAATTGCGTTTTTAGGGAATCTTATAATAAATTTAAAATAAATGTTAATAAAATTCCTTACTACTAAGGATTTATAAATCCTCGTTTTCCTTTTAGCAATGAATCTCAGTCATTGTTTGTATGTTGCTCAGGCTATAGAGGTTCAGAAATATGATCTGGTTAATCACCAAAAGGTAGACCCACTAGAGGAGGAGGATCAATGCAAGAGGACATTGTGTTCCTTCCAGTGGTAGGCTTTGGGAAATTATAAGGGAAGTGTTTCAGACATGGAGACAGAGAGCTAGATGGAGGAGCTCAAGATCACTTTTAGTTTAACCCATTCCCCAATAGAGTAAATGGTACCTTTGTTAATCATTCAGATGAATGGTGGTGAACTTTAGTGGTGGACATTGTTTCTGGGGGAGCATAAGGAGGTAGAAATTTTATGGGTTGGCTTCTAGAAGGAGTTCTGGGTAGAGTTTCATTCACCAACCATGAAGTATGAGAATAGGTAGGAGATACTATCCCTTCATTGGAAGAGTATGTCAGTGCCAGATCTGGGAATAAAGTTCAAGGACCTTATTTATTTTTACCCAAACCTTTTTCCAGATGAGGAGTCTTGTACGGGATGTCTTGAGGTGGAAATTCATCCTTATATCTAGTGTATTATTACTCATTCTACGTTGCCAACATATTTGGAGGTTCATAAGAAAGCAGAGGTGATTGAGAAGATGCACTCATCATGAGTTCTACCATGAGAGGGGAGCCAATGGAGTTCTTCTAGAGGTAGAGCTTTTATTGAAAGATCTCATGCACTAAGACCTTTGAGGTTTTGATCAGATGACAGCTATAACGACCCACACTTTACATACATTGTTAATACTTCAAAATTGAAGCACACTTATTACAACATATGACAAAACCACAAAGGACCGTATAGGTATAGTGTCTTTAGAAACTGAGAAACATAAACAACTGGTTCATAAATCTTCTACAGTGTCTCCCATTTATTACATCATATCTAGGGTCCCTTTTAGCATATTCTACTTAATATCCATCTTCCTGACCTGGGGAAAAGAAAACATAAAAGGGTGAGCTCAAATGCTCAGCAAGGGCAAATAAAGGAAATAAAAATCATATCATATCTTTATCAAAACCTGCAAAAGAGATCATAATATCTTAACATGGAATAAATCATAGAAGTGAAAATGAGATCCCCATAATCATAACATAAAACTTGAAACTTTGTGGCATGCACACATAATCATGGAAAATCATTTCTTGTTAGTCATGACTCATTGCCAAGACTATCTTAGTGGACAAAGTCCCTTTCTGAACCGAGTTCACTCCTCGTTTCAGTCCTGTATCACTGAACCGAAATAACCTTCCGTTCCAGCCATGTCTATCTCATGAGATATAAAATCATTACCCAATGCATTGGAGAGAGATATAGGTCCCACCCATCTTATAATGAATCCTTTCTTATGTGTTCCACATAAGGATAAAACATACATCATCGCATAACACATATAACAAAATTGGGATTCTTGAAACATCATGACATCATAAATCAATTCATATATGATAAAGGAATTCATAAACATAATTCCATCAAAACATAGTCAAACCAATGTAAAAATATGGATAGAAACAGAACCCTTTATTATCTTAGATGGAAAATAATTTTGATAAAACACTTGAATTGAATTCTTGAGGAAAATATCCTTTCTTCTTCAAAAACATTTTTCCTTTCATAACATGTCATACAACTTTAAAATAAAAGAAGTTGATTAAAAATAAACTTGAAAACTTGTAAAGGAAGCTTCTTTGAAGTAATGTTTTAAAAATCCATTCATGCCGTATAAGTTAAAAAAAACATTCTTCGTACTTTTGTCGGAAAAGTCAAAAAGTACCTCGTACGGAAAAACGACAAAAGATTCCTTTCATATTCTTTACTAAAAACTCACCTAAGGGTAAAATTGGATTTAAACTATTTCAAGTGGATGGAAACAATATTACATATTGAGGGAACATGGATGTGGATGATAAAATACACCCCAGTAAATACTTACGAATAAACAATCTCGGATAAAAATGAGATTGTGATATTTCCCTTACCTTAGGTCCAATTTGCTTTGTTCGTGTCCGAAGCTCCTGTATAATGGTTTAAATAATGTTATTGACTTATTCCAGAATCATACATTTTTATATGATATCATATATGGTCATATTATTAGCTTCTTGTTAGTAATATTTCATTGTTACTTGTTACTCGGGTCTTTATAACTTTTTGTTCTTATGCGTGTTTTGTCGAATAAATTCTTATTCTTATCTTTAGGTTATAGATAATTCATTTACAGAATGGTATTAGTGTATTATATACCATATTCATTTATTCAATTCATTTATATAATCATTACGAAATGAAGATCATGTAGAACGAGTCGCATCACATCGTGGAGACGGTATTCCGTACGTACGCACGAGTGATGATATCATTCCTATGATCGTGGAATTGTATTGGAGTATATATATATTATTTCAGTATCAATATTACTTCATAATAATCATATTTAGTTACTCATTACACCATTATACCCATCCTTGTAAGGTGATGGTGGAAAATAGATTACACCACGGCGTGGAGACGGTATTCCGTACGTACGCACGCGCGGTGATTTCATTTTTCCGTAGGAAGGATAGAAGGTGAATTAGGGTTGTTTCATATTTATAATAACATATCAGTATGTAAGTAATACTTATGTTATTATGAAACAACTAAAGAATAAGAAGTTGAAGAAGAAAGAAATTGAAAAGATCGGTAATGGATATTACCTCTTCTTTGGAACGCTTCTTTGAATCCTCCACTTAAGGAACTAATATTGGTCTTTGGAGAAGACCAGGACCTCTAGGATTATTCTAGGGAAGTGGAGAGGAGAAAATGGCAGGGGTTGGCCGAGCTTGAGTGCTCAAATTGGTGTGAGGAGGAGGGGGAGGAGGTGCCCTTTTATAAGGGAGGAGAGGGGCACCTTAGGAATATCTAAAAATATTATTTTATATTAAAGTCAAAATCGGTTTATAATGGTTCCAAAGGGTCTTATTTCGAAGCTAAAGTGGGGATGGGTCGAAATCCTATCAACCAATAGGATTTAGACAAGTTTAGGGTATTATTTTAACCTTATCAATTAGATTTAACTCTAAGTTAATTAATTTAACTTTTACCGTGTCTTTTTGTTTTCTTTCACTATATGGTTAATACACTTACTATAACATGCCAAACGAACCCCAAATTGTTTATTATTAATATATATATCCTTATCTAAGTCATTTGGCCGAACCTTAGATTTTTAGGAATAAAATGACAATTAATAATATAATATTTTATTTAAAAACTATTTTGTGTCAATTTTGACACTATTTGATATATGATTTTTGTGAAAGTCATAACAGAATTATATGTTCGAACCAAGTTGATTAAATCAACAATAATATATCATAGTAACCTAGAAAATTAGTGTAATTCATAAAAAGTCTCAAATTACATTTATTTTGGTATTTATATTATCAATTTTGTCAATATTTCATTAATAAGATAATTACTGCATCATCTTTGTGTCATAAATAAATTAAATTATTTGATGTCTAAAAATTACAAATAAAATACCATCATGTAGGAAATATTTTTAGATTTCTAATTAATATTTACAATCGAATTTATCTTATGTATAACCCCATATTAAAAATGATTTACTTATTAAACTTTGATTTTAACTATTTTAACCCTTCTTTAAATAAATTAATAATAAATGTCCTATTCTAATCCAAGTGGGCCTAAATGGTCATATTTTCTTCCTAAGTTTGTTTTTGGTCGAATTACACTTGTCCAATAGAATTAGGACATGTGTTAGGGTAATATTAATATCATATTTACCCTTAGTTACCCTATTTACTATTAACCGCGGTAAAAAATAGTAAAAAGTTACTATTCACCAAAAAATTATTTTCATCTCATTGAACCACATTTTAGTCCTTGATATTAACTGTGTCTCTCGGATTTTTGAAATTCCATTCACAGAAGCGGTAAAATTAAGTTTTATGCAAAATTCAGTTTTTAACCTACCACTTAGTGGTTTCACTATTCATCAAAAATTGAAAGTTTTCAGAAAAATACCAAAATTTCACCCTAGGCTAATTTCGATATTCTGAGTCCAAAAATGAAGTCCATTTTGAAAAATAAAATTTATAAAATTTCAAAAATTGGTTATTACTATTCATAACGGCTAGTTTTAATAGCATATTGTTGTTTAGTGAAACTCGGTATTGCGTACGACGCAAGCTATCGAGGAAGGTCGTGATTGCGTGTAAAGCAAGCCAAGCAAGTGTTGTGTAGAAAAATATTCCTTTGATGATTTATATAACATAAAAGTCTCGGGTGTTACATTCTACCCCCCTTAAAAAGAATTTCGCCCTCGAAATTCGTCACTTTGTAACAAACAAATGAGGATACGTCTCCCTCATCATATGCTCAAGCTCCCATGTAGCTTCTTCAAGTTGGTGGTTTCTCCATAAAACTTTCACCAAGCAAGTGTTCTTGTTTCGTAGGACTTTTTCGCTACGATCCAGAATCTCTATCGGCTGTTCTTCATAAGAAAGATCTTGCTCCAGCGGTACAACTTCTGAGCTGAGTACATGTGAAGGATCTGGTATGTACTTTCTCAGGAGAGATACATGGAACACATCGTGAACTTGAGAGAGATTCAGTGGAAGCGCCAATCGGTAATCTACCTTCCCAACACGATCCAGTATTTCAAAAGGACCGATATATCTAGGGCTCAACTTCCCCTTCTTTCCAAATCTCATAACCCTCTTCCAGGGAGATATTCGTAAGAACACTTTATCGCCCACTTCAAACTCTAGGTCTTTTCTTCGGTTGTCGGCATAACTTTTCTGTCGACTCTGAGCTGCTCTTATGTGTTGTTGAATAGATCTAACCTTTTCTGCCATTTCATCAACGAGATCAGGTCCTAATAGCTTTCTTTCCCCAACTTCATCCCCGCAAGTTGGAGTCCTGCATTTCTTTCCATAGAGAGCTTCATAAGGAGCCATCTGAATACTGGAGTGAAAGCTATTATTATAAGAAAATTACACCAAAGGTAGGTGTTGATCCCAACCTCCTTTGAAATCCATAGAGCAAGCTCTCAACATATCTTCTAGGGTTTGAATTGTTCTCTCAGACTGACCGTCTGTCTGGGGATGATAAGCAGTGCTAAAACTCAACTCTGTATCCAGAGTACGCTGAAGACTTCGCCAGAACTTCGAGGTAAATCTCGGATCTCGATCAGATATAATAGAAAGTGGTACTCCATGCAATCTTACCACTTCCTTTACATATATCATGGCAAGCTGATCTAGAGAGAAATCCTCTCTAATAGCAATGAAGTGTGCAGACTTTGTAAGACGATCAACTATGACCCAGATAGCATTATTGCCTTTGGATGTTTTAGGAAGTCCTGTGACAAAGTCCATAGTGATGTTTTCCCATTTCCATTCGGGTATGGGTAATGGTTGTAACATCCCCTTAGACTTTTGTCTCTCAGCTTTAACTTGTTGACAAACCAAGCATCGAGAGACATATTCAGCAACATCTCTTTTCATGCCATCCCACCAGAAGTACTCTTTCAGGTCCCTATACATCTTCGTGCTTCCAGGATGAATAGAGAATGAAGAACTATGAGCCTCATCCAGCAGCTCCTTCTTTAATTCGGGGATGGAAGGAACACAAACCCGATTCCTGAACTTTATTATCCCATCACAATCAAGGTTGAATTCAGGAACATTTCTCACCTTCTTTTGTAACTCGACATCTTCTTTCTGTGCCTCTTTAATCTTCACATGTATAGATGGTTGAACATTCATTTGAGAAAGATAAGATTTTTCCCCTTCCATTATAATTCCAAGATCCATCCTTTGTAAATCCATAAATATTTGATCTTTTGTGATCCTCATCATGGATAAACTAGCATGGTCTTGTCGACTTAATGCATCTGCCACCTTGTTTTCTTTCCCAGGGTGGTAATGGATTGAGCAGTCATAATCCTTAATCAGCTCCAACCATCTTCTTTGGCGCATATTCAGATCCTTTTGTGTGAAAATATACTTTAAACTTTTATGATCAGTATAAATATCACACCTTTCACCATAAAGGTAATGCCTCCAAATCTTTAATGCAAAGATTACCGCAGCAAACTCCAAATCATGTGTTGGGTAATTTTTCTCATGGATTTTCAACTGTCGTGAGGCATAAGCTATCACCATATCATTTTGCATAAGAACACACCCCAATCCCTTCTTGGATGCATCACTGTAGATCACAAACCTTTCTCCACTACAAGGCAGTGTGAGCACAGGTGCACTGGATAACCTTCTTTTCAACTCCTTAAAATTCTCTTCACATTCCTCTGTCCAGACAAACTAAACTCCTTTCCGAGTCAACTTGGTGAGTGGATTAGATAATCGTGAAAAATCTTTTACAAAACGTCGATAATATCCAGCCAAACCAAGAAAACTTCGGATCTCAGTTACTGTTGTTGGTCTTGACCATCTTTCGATAACCTCTGTTTTTGCTGGATCCACAGATATCCCCTCTTTTGAGATTATATGACCCAAAAATGCAACTTTTTGAAGCCAAAATTCACACTTGGTAAATTTGGCATAAAGCTTCTCCTTTCTCAGGGTCTTCAATATAATTCTCAAGTGATCTTCATGCTCTTCCTTGCTCTTTGAATAGACAAGAATATCGTCTATAAAGACTACCACAAATTGATCAAGATAGTCTCTAAAGACTCTATTCATTAGATCCATGAAGATAGCAGGGGCATTAGTAAGACCAAATGGCATCACTATAAATTCATAGTGTCCATACCTTGTACGGAAAGCCGTCTTTGGTATATCCTCCCTTTTGACCCTTAATTGATGATACCCTGAACGAAGATCAATCTTGGAAAAGTATTGAGCTCCGCGTAGTTGGTCAAATAAGTCATCAATGCGTGGGAGAGGATATTTGTTCTTGATAGTGATCTTGTTAAGTTCTCGATAATCAATGCAAAGTCTCATTGATCCATCTTTCTTCTTAACAAATAGAACAGGTGCTCCCCAAGGTGACGCACTAGGGCGTATGAATCCCTTATCAAGATTCTCTTGGAGTTTCTTCTTCAATTCCTGCAACTCAATTGGGGCCATTCTATAAGGTGTCTTTGAAATAGGAAAAGCACCCGGTACGAGTTCTATTGAAAACTCAACTTCACGATTTGGTGGAAGACCCGGCAATTCCTCTGGAAAGACATCATCAAACTCCTGTACAATGGGCATATTCTTAATCGTGAGTTTCTCACCAACCATTTGAGATAAATAACCTTCATTTAGTGGAATCAATACCCATAAGATGGAAGAAATTTCCACTGGAAGGTTATGTTCATCCTTGCATTGATATACGATCGTAGATTGATCTGGAATATGAAATGTGACTTCCCTTCTTTGGCAATCGATATGAGCTCCATGTAGAGAAAGCCAATCCATGCCGCGAATCACATCAAATTCCACTAAAGGAAGGATCACAAGATTTGCAGGAAGCACTTTCCCACAAACTTCCATTGGAGAAGAATTATAAACTTTTGATGCGACTGTTGTTCCATTAGGTGTTGTCACGGCTAACTCAACATCTAATTGTTGAGGTAATACGGTGATACCCTTAGAAAATTTTTCAGAAATAAAAGAGTGGGTGGATCCAGAATCAAATAAAACATTTGCTACTTTAGAGTGGATGGTAAGTGTACCTTTCACCACATCGTTATCGTACTCCACATCGCTGATAGAAATTGCATGTGACATTCCTTTGTCTTTAGCCTTAAGATTTTGTTGACGTCGACCATCATCATCAACCCTTGGATTTGGGCATTGATTGGCATAATGCCCCATCTCCTTGCACTTGAAACATTGAAGTGTAGCAGGTTCATTCTGTGTATCCCTTCATTTGTTTGCATCATTAGACATCTTCTTCCCATTATCACGGCATTCAAATGCCCGATGACCTTCCTTTCCACATTTAAAACATTTACTTGTCCCTTTAAGACAACTCCCTCCATGTTTCTTTCCACACTTTGAGCATAAGGGGAAGTTCATCTTCTTTTCCGTGTGCTCTTTAGATTTTTCATTGAATTCCATCTTCCTCTTCTTATCAAAACCATGTGACTGATGGGTTACTCCAATCTCCATCTCGACTTTGAGAGCACATCGAACGATTTCCTCGTAGCTATTGAAGTCCCTTATGGCTAACGCCCTTCAAAGACTTGGTTTTAAGCCACTAAAGAATCGATCGATCTTACTCTCAGGTTGGATAATAATACCAGAAGCGTACCTTGCAAGTCTTGTAAAATTTGCTTCATAGGTACTAACAGATTCATCATCCCTTTGCTTCAGTTCAAGGAACTCTTTCTCCATCTTTGTTCGGAGAATACGAGGGAAGTACTTATTGAAAAATAAGTTCTTGAACTCGTCCCATTCCATAGACTCAATTTCATCCCTTTGCCTCGTATTCTTAACAAGATTCCACCATTGATCCGCATCTCCTTCCAAACGATACACTGCTAGGATGACTTTATCATGCTCAGAACATTGAAGAACTGAAAATATCTTTTCAGTAGTACTAATCCATTGTTCAGCAACTAATGGATCAGTAGACCCGCTGAAAGAAGGTGGACGCTGCCTCATGAAGGATTCAACAGAATGTTGCTCCCTCCTTTGTTCGTTTGGAAATCCTGCATGATTCATAGCTTGAGAAAGTTGTGTGAGCATGGCTACAAGATTTTTCATTCTAGCTCCCATATCGTTTGGTTGCTCAGGGGGGACAATCATTTCATTTCCCATCGCATTCCGCATTAACACGGTTCCTTCGGGTTCCAGCCATTGACTAAAACCAAGAAGAATAGTGTGAGAAACACTAATTATAATAGGAAACCACATAATTCAGGAATAAAATTTTCATGCTTATGGTCTTATCCTAGGTTATTCATGGCCATTTCTAAAACACTAATATTGTGTTCTATGCTTAGACTTATCCTTAGGGTTCTTACCAAGGCTTTCACATCCTAGTTTCCAAAGGTTGACTATACCCTTCCTCTGATACCAACTATAACGGTATAGAATTACTTCTAGTGGACTACAATTGATACCTATCAGGGCACTCCATGGGCGGCTACACCCCCTGGGCGGGACACACCACCATCCCCAGTGGCAGCCATTTCCACATGAAGCCCTTGGGCGGAGAGCCATGCTTCGTCCAACGCTCACATGTGAGAGTTCCCAAGGATCGGATACATTCCTACCTCCTTTGCCTCTGATACCAACTATAACGACCCACACTTTACATACATTGTTAATACTTCAAAATTGAAGCACACTTATTACAACATATGACAAAACCACAAAGGACCGTATAGGTATAGTGTCTTTAGAAACTGGGAAACATAAACAACTGGTTCATAAATCTTCTAAAATGTCTCCCATTTATTACATCATATCTAGGGTCCCTTTTAGCATATTCTACTTAATATCCATCTTCCTGACCTGGGGAAAAGAAAACATAAAAGGGTGAGCTCAAATGCTCAGCAAGGGCAAATAAAGGAAATAAAAATCATATCATATCTTTATCAAAACCTGCAAAAGAGATCATAATATCTTAACATGGAATAAATCATAGAAGTGAAAATGAGATCCCCATAATCATAACATAAAACTTGAAACTTTGTGGCATGCACACATAATCATGGAAAATCATTTCTTGTTAGTCATGACTCATTGCCAAGACTATCTTAGTGGACAAAGTCCCTTTCTGAACTGAGTTCACTCCTCGTTTCAGTCCTGTATCACTGAACCGAAATAACCTTCCGTTCCAGCCATGTTTATCTCATGAGATATAAAATCATTACCCAATGCATTGGAGGGAGATATAGGTCCCACCCATCTTATAATGAATCCTTTCTTATGTGTGCCACATAATCATAAAACATACATCATCGCATAACACATATAACAAAAATGGGATTCTTGAAACATCATGACATCATAAATCAATTCATATATGATAAAGGAATTCATAAACATAATTCCATCACAACATAGTCAAACCAATGTAAAAATATGGATAGAAACAGAACCCTTTATTATCTTAGATGGAAAATAATTTTGATAAAACACTTGAATTGAATTCTTGAGGAAAATATCCTTTCTTCTTCAAAAACATTTTTCCTTTAATAACATGTCATACAACTTTAAAATAAAAGAAGTTGATTAAAAATAAACTTGAAAACTTGTAAAGGAAGCTTCTTTGAAGTAATGTTTTAAAAATCCATTCATGCCGTATAAGTTAAAAAAAACATTCTTCGTACTTTTGTCGGAAAAGTCAAAAAGTACCTCGTACGGAAAAACGACAAAAGATTCCTTTCATATTCTTTACTAAAAACTCACCTAAGGGTAAAATTGGATTTAAACTATTTCAAGTGGATGGAAACAATATTACATATTGAGGGAACATGGATGTGGATGATAAAATACACCCCAGTAAATACTTACGAATAAACAATCTCGGATAAAAATGAGATTGTGATATTTCCCTTACCTTAGGTCCAATTTGCTTTGTTCGTGTCCGAATCTCCTGTATAATG
Source organism: Viscum album (assembly GCA_963277665.1). Classification (NCBI taxonomy): domain Eukaryota; kingdom Viridiplantae; phylum Streptophyta; class Magnoliopsida; order Santalales; family Viscaceae; genus Viscum; species Viscum album. The sequence continues at coordinate 813,680,062 of OY728158.1, read as the reverse complement.
GTTTAAATAATGTTATTGACTTATTCCAGAATCATACATATTTATATGATATCATATATGGTCATATTATTAGCTTCTTGTTAGTAATATTTCATTGTTACTTGTTACTCGGGTCTTTATAACTTTTTGTTCTTATGCGTGTTTTGTCGAATAAATTCTTATTCTTATCTTTAGGTTATAGATAATTCATTTCCAGAATGGTATTAGTGTATTATATACCATATTCATTTATTCAATTCATTTATATAATCATTACGAAATGAAGATCATGTAGAACGAGTCGCATCACATCGTGGAGACGGTATTCCGTACGTACGCACGAGTGATGATATCATTCCTATGATCGTGGAATTGTATTGGAGTATATATATATTATTTCAGTATCAATATTACTTCATAATAATCATATTTAGTTACTCATTACACCATTATACCCATCCTTGTAAGGTGATGGTGGAAAATAGATTACACCACGACGTGGAGACGGTATTCCGTACGTACGCACGCGCGGTGATTTCATTTTTCCGTAGGATGGATAGAAGGTGAATTAGGGTTGTTTCATATTTATAATAACATATCAGTATGTATGTAATACTGATGTTATTATGAAACAACTAAAGAATAAGAAGTTGAAGAAGAAAGAAATTGAAAAGATCGGTAATGGATATTACCTCTTCTTTGGAACGCTTCTTTGAATCCTCCACTTAAGGAACTAAGATTGGTCTTTGGAGAAGACCAGGACCTCTAGGATTATTCTAGAGAAGTGTAGAGGAGAAAATGGCAGGGGTTTGCCGAGCTTGAGTGCTCAAATTGGTGTGAGGAGGAGGGGGAGGAGGTGCCCTTTTATAAGGGAGGAGAGGGGCACCTTAGGAATATCTCAAAATATTATTTTATATTAAAGTCAAAATCGGTTTATAATGGTTCCAAAGGGTCTTATTTCGAAGCTAAAGTGGGGATGGGTCGAAATCCTATCAACCAATAGGATTTAGACAAGTTTAGGGTATTATTTTAACCTTATCAATTAGATTTAACTCTAAGTTAATTAATTTAACTTTTACCGTGTCTTTTTGTTTTCTTTCACTATATGGTTAATACACTTACTATAACATGCCAAACGAACCCCAAATTGTTTATTATTAATATATATATCCTTATCTAAGTCATTTGGCCGAACCTTATATTTTTAGGAATAAAATAACAATTAATAATATAATATTTTATTTAACAACTATTTTGTGTCAATTTTGACACTATTTGATATATGATTTTTGTGAAAGTCATAACAGAATTATATGTTCGAACCAAGTTGATTAAATCAACAATAATATATCATAGTAACCTAGAAAATTAGTGTAATTCATAAAAAGTCTCAAATTACATTTATTTTGGTATTTATATTATCAATTTTGTCAATATTTCATTAATAAGATAATTACTGCATCATCTTTGTGTCATAAATAAATTAAATTATTTGATGTCTAAAAATTACAAATAAAATACCATCATGTAGGAAATCTTTTTAGCTTTATAATGAATATTTAAAATCGAATTTATCTTATGTATAACCCCATATTAAAAATGATTTACTTATTAAACTTTGATTTTAACTATTTTAACCCTTCTTTAAATAAATTAATAATAAATGTCCTATTCTAATCCAAGTGGGCCTAAATGGTCATATTTTATTCCTAAGTTTGTTTTGGGTCGAAGTACACTTGTCCAATAGAATTAGGACATGTGTTATGGTAATATTAATATCATATTTACCCTTAGTTACCCTATTTACTATTAACCGCGGTAAAAAATAGTAAAAAGTTACTATTCACCAAAAAATTATTTTCATCTCATTGAACCACATTTTAGTCCTTGATATTAACCGTGTCTCTCGGATTTTTGAAATTCCATTCACAGAAGCGGTAAAATTAAGTTTTATGCAAAATTCAGTTTTTAACCTACCACTTAGTGGTTTCACTATTAATCAAAAATTGAAAGTTTTCAGAAAAATACCAAAATTTCACCCTAGGCTAATTTCGATATTCTGAGTCCAAAAATGAAGTCCATTTTGAAAAATAAAATTTATAAAATTTCAAAAAGTGGTTATTAATATTCATAACGGCTAGTTTTAATAGCATATTGTTGTTTAGTGAAACTCGGTATTGCGTACGACGCAAGCTATCGAGGAAGGTCGCGATTGCGTGTAAAGCAAGCCAAGCAAGTGTTGTGTAGAAAAATATTCCTTTGATGATTTATATAACATAAAAGTCTCGGGTGTTACAACAGCCGACCTTGGAAGCTTTCCTTTTGACCTTCTGGTCTCTATGTATTTCTTTTGAGATTAGGGATGATGTGTTTCTTCTATGTGTTTCACATAAATAATCAGAAACAGTGCTTAGTGGATTCCCGAGCTTAGTTTTTTATAGGTGGATAGGCTTAGTGTTAACCTCCGTAGATTTTTCTATTGAGACCATTCTAGCAATAGGGGTAGCATGATTTTTCTCTTCCAATGGGAGATAGATTAGGTAGAAGAAAACCTCAAGATGATCCTCATTTCTAGGGACTGTGAAATGATAATTCTCATGGAGGTGGTCATCAATTTATAGGAAGATAAGTTGGGTGTGTTCAGTTGCAGACAATGGTGGTAGCAGTTATAGATGGTCTTGAGATCATCAGAGGTACGATCAGTGTTTTTAGAACCCTTTTTTACCATGTTTAATTCAGGAGCTCCACACTCTTTTGTTTCACCTTCTCTATCCCATGATTTGAGACTATATATAGAGATTCTTTTCATTCCCCTGGTGTTGATTACACTAGTCAGAATCTAGACCAACTTATTTGATGTCTGCTGAGGGTGTAGACTAATGATGGGGCCACATCAGTCTTGTGGGGATCTTTTTTTATACAGATATAGCCAAATGATTTCATTATTATAATTGACAGGTTGTATTCAATATATTCTATTATTTAATTCTTCGGGAGAAGAGTCATGTTTTTGGATGTGGAAGGATAGAATGTGGTTTTCATCAGTGAGAGGAGTTATAAAGTGGTCATTCGGTGCGTAGAGCCCTTTATTTCTTTGCTGGATGAGATTTTGATGGAATAATTAGACACTGGGATGGTATATTTTCCTAGAGTCATTTGGGGAGTTCTTCTATATTTTCTTCAAGTAGGTTATAATGCTACCCCATCAGCACAATGTTGAGTTCGGGATAGAATTGCAGCCTGATACTTTTTTATTTCAATGTATCCTTGTTGGATTGAACCTTCTAGGTTGTGGGATATGAGGATTCTTATAGATGACCTGATACATAGGGTTTTTATCCATCCTAGTGTGTCACTGTGGGGTGATCCAGTATTGTTTGCAAAGAAAGAGAATAGTGGTGTGAGGTTGTGCATAGACTACCAGAGGATGAATCCGATGATAATCAAGAACCATTACTCTCTTCCAAGAATAAATTGTCTTTTTTACTTGTTGAGTGTGTTGAGTTTGTTATCTAATATATTTCTATGGTCTAGATGTCACCAGTTGTTTGTTAATATGGGAGATATCCTGAATACTTCCTTAAAAATCATGTATGGGAGCTTCAAGTTTATAGTCATTCTATTTGGTGTTACAAGCACACAATCTGTGTTCATGGTGATTATGAACATTGTGTTCCATTTGTTCATAGATTGGTTCTTTATTGTATTAATTGATGATATCATAATCTTCTTGAAGTCAGAGTAGGATAACACTTTCCATATCGAAACTATCCTATAGGTTCAAGGGTGCCACCATCTCTATGGAAGGTTTCCTAAGTGCGAGTTTTGTAAATGGAAGGTGCATTTCCTTATGTATGTGGTGTCTCAGCAAGGTTTGGTAGTAAACAATTAAAAGTTTGAAGTATTTGTTTCGTGGTAAACACCCAAGATCATGGGAGAAGTTCGTAGTTTTCTTGGTCATGCATAATATTATCATAGTTTTATACCCAATTTCTCTCAATTTGAAGCCTCCTTGATGGATTTGATTGGAATGGTCAAAGATTTTGCATGGATCGAGCAGTTCCAGGCTTCATTTGGTTTTCTGAAGGGGATGTTGGTCAGTTCCCCAGTGCTCTATTTTCCTAAGGAAGGGGTAATGTGTGAGGTGTTTTGGGATTCTTCTCATCTGGGTTTGGGATTCATGCTATTATAGTAGTGTGAAGTGATCTCTTATGGGAATAAGCAGTTACACACCCCTGAGCATAACTATTCAACACACAATATGGAAATAGAAATTGTATTGTTTAGGATGAAGTTGTGGCAGAATTACTTCATTGGGGAGAAATTTTTGATCTTCATGGATGACGATAGTTTGTGGTATATCTTTTTTCAGCATTGCTGGAATCTTCGATAGTGGATGTGGATAGAGTTTCTTTAGGTCTATGATTTTGGGATCTCATACACCTTGGGAAAGGGAAATGTAGTGGATAATTCTTAGAGATGAAAGTTGTGGAAGGAGGATGTTCAAAAATATTCAGATGCTTGGAAAGAGATGGAGGATTTAGAAGCCTCACACATAGATGCAAGAGTGGATGGTGGTAGAGGGTGTTTGTTTTAGATGATGGTATAGTCTTCTCTGATAAAATATTTGGATGAGTTTGTAGTGAAGTGCTTGGTTTTCCAGTAGCTAAAGGTTGAGAATAGTGTTCTTGGTGGTTTGATTTATCCCTTGGATATTCCAGAGTGTAAATGGGATGAAATATCAATGGATTTATTCATATGGTTACCCAAATCTCACGGAGATTGTGATGCTATATAGGTGATCATGGACCAGTTGATGAAATTGACTCACTTATTAGCAATTAAGGGGATGGTCATAGTTGATTACTTGAATAAGAGGTATGTGAATGAATTAGTTTTGTTGTATATAGTTCTGAGGTCCGTTGACTTTGATCAGGATGCATGGATTACCTCATGAGTCAAGAGGGGATTGAAGCATGATTTTAGAGCTTAGTTATGCCTCATCACTACTTTACACCCTCAGATATATGGGAATATAGAACGGACTATCCAAACATTGGAGGATATTCAATGAGCATGTGTCTAGGACTTTGGTGGGTCTTGGGTATGACACTTGCCTTTGGTATAATTTTCCTATAATAATAGTTATCACCCTTCCATTAGCATGCCACTATTTGAGGAATTGTATGGGAGACTATTTCATTCTCCATTATGCTAGATGGAGGTTGGGGAGATAGTTGTTCTTGGTCCTGATGTGGTTCAAAGGATGATATAAAAGGTTCACCTTGTTCGTGAGAGGATGAAAGCAGAACAGGACTGGAAGAAGTTGTTTGTTGATTGTGTAAGGAGGCCTTTTGAGTTAGAGGTTAGGAGCCACATTTTCTTGAAGGTTTCTCCTCTATGTGGGCAGCATAGGTATGGAAGAGTGAGTAATATTTCTCCTTGTTTTTTGGACCCTTTTAGGTTTTGGGGAGAGTGGGTGAGGTGGAATACCGGTTAGAATTTCCCCTATAGTTGGAGGGAATCCAGAATGTCTTCCATAGATCTTAGCTTCATGGTATCTTCATAATGAATCCCATGTCAAATAATGGATAGAGTTAGATATTTAGGGCAAAGTGATGTTTGTGGAGAGACATATAGAGATGAAGTATCACTGAGAGAAGGTTTTGTGTGGATGGATCATCCATTTGGTTCGTTTGTTGTGGAGGCATGGTGGCTAAGAGGAGAGTACTTGGGAGCGAGAGACGAATATGTGTTCCCAGTTTTCTGAGTTGTTTTAAGTTTTACTTGGTTATATTTTTCTTTGTAATGTGATATTTAGACCCTATTTTATATGAGATGAGTTTTTTTCCCTTTATTTGTGATATGTGATAAAGTCCTAAAATATGAAAATGGGAGGAACAGATTCCTAATCGAGACACATTAAATATAATGTGATTAAACCTGTGTGGGTTAGTTAGTGCCACCTAGAGTGGATAGTAACTTGACATGGAGGATGAAATTTACTAATTTTTTAATCTAGAATAGTGGGTTTTGTTGTGGTTGTGCAAGGTGTTCATTTGGGTTGATGTGTACGCAACTATGATGATAAGGCCTGGTTAGTAGATGTCAGAGGGGTTGTTATAGGCTGTAGAGGTTTCCACTCCAGCTTTCGAACAGAGCAAGGAGTTTTTTTGTTGAATGTTGATGTGTTAAGTTTATAGTAGTGTTTCAAGTGTAATGAGATCCTTGATAGGTATTTCTTGGGATGGTTGTTCGAAGCCTTACTCTCTTTCACTTTGTGTGGGGTTTGAAATCGCAAGGGCAAGAATAGTTTGAGAGGTATATGATGTAATGATATGGACCATTCTAGTCCATTACTTTGTGGGAAATATAGTGTTTGAGGTGTGTTGTGAATTCAAGGTGACGTATTTCAAAACTTTTCAAAATTCCCAGTTTTTCCAAGTTTTCCAATGGTGCCTCACCCTGGTGGTGTCTCACCATAGAGGTGTCTCACCCTAGTGGTGTCACCCTAGTAGTGACTCGCTGACGGTGGAAGGTAGTTTATCCTAATGGCACCTCATCCAACGATGCCTCATCTGGCGGTGCCTCATCCGACGGTGCTTCATCTGGCGATGCCTCATCTAGTAGTGCCTCATGTACAGTGTTTCCAATTATTCCCGTTTTCCCCTTTTTATATCTTCATTTGACATAACATAATTTTATGTCCACATTTAAAAGGGTTTAATACCAATTCAAATTCCATATATCATATCTTCATTTTTATAAGATTCAAGGGGCTTTTAATTGTTCAGAATGCATGGTATTGAATATATCTGCCTTTATTGGCAAATCAAAATGCTATCTAAACCCATGGATCTGTTTCGATCATCCCTAAGTCAAGATATATTTTCCCTTTTTCTTCTTTATTGCTTTATCTTGATACAGTACACCCTGAATCATTCTTCCTATAGGATTCATGTGGTTGGTCTAAATTTTTGTTCTTGTTTCCATGTCTTTTTACCTACTATGCATAGTCCCATGTTTTTTGTGCAACTAGGAAGTGCTGACCATTCATCTTCCATGTAGTTTTTACTTCTTCTTTATTAATTGATTATCATATGAGGGAATATATATTTTTTCCCTTGTGAAGATAGTTGGTTACAAATTAATAAATATAATTGAATTAATTTAAATCTCAATGTGCAGTGGGATGGGAAAGTGACACATGATCTTGTTGTATGATTATTATTATTGATATTATGATTTTTATGAGCTAACAACCCACTAAAAATCATAGTCATTTGAGGTCCTTATTTGAACACATAGTGGTTTATATATTTCATTTTGTTTGGTTATGTTGGATGCTTATATATATAATTTGGTTAGCCGTGTATATTTACCTAATAAATGGATACCATGGGATCATACAGTTTCTATGATAATTTTTTAATTTACAAGTGGAATTAAATAGGGGATGCATTATAAAAATATGAAAATGTTTTTTCCTTTGTATGTGAGGTGATGTGATGAGTGGAATTGTTGTGTCTTGTCTGTATTGGGGGAAGTGGATGAAATTTGTTCATGTAGTGGTGTTGTGATGGGTGTGGTTGGTTTATGCTGTAGGGATGTGGTTTTTTGGTTGTTCTTTTGTGTGTTGATGGATGTGATTATGAGTTGGGGTTGGTTCTATTAATATGTTGGTTTTGGAAGGATGCCTTAAAAAAGGATAGTAGTGATTGTTATGAGTGATTCACCATTGATAACATGCAGAAAGCTTCATACCATATCTATAGGTTATGGTGTGATGTGTATTTAATGTGAATTGCATTTATTTACCATAGTATTTCATACCTTGGATGACTGTGAATGAATATTATTGTGTTACTTGTTAGGTTTCATTCCTAATAGTTTCACTTGTAGCGTTTGGATGAATAAATTCTTGCTTGTTAATGTTTGGATGACATGGGTTGCTTTGGTTAATGAAATGGAAGTGGTTAATGAAATATTAAAATGATGGTTGTGTGATAAAATATGTTTGATGCTAAATGGTGAAATGAATGGGTGTTGAAGGTAGGGGAACTGTGAATCCACCTTAATTAATTAGATATCTTCACCTTCTGAAATTACTATTGTAGTAATTAGTAAATACATTTAGAGGTGTAAGTAATGGTGATGGTGTTTTTAGTTGGTTTCTTGTTTGAGAACCCATAGATTGGGCTAGGGTGTATGATACTATACATATACTTGAATATTCTTTTTATTTCTATATGTACTCCACCCTAGTTGAGAACAACGTGTCGAACACCCCCCAATTTCATGAGGGAGGGTGTCACTCCCAATATCCCGGTGGGAGGATGGATTGCTGGTCACCCACTCTTCCCTACTCCCTCTTCGAGGTGATGATGATCCAAGTTTCTTCTAGTAGGATGTGATGAGATGTGGTGTCCCATGTGTCTTCAGGATGAGTTGTGATGTGATTTCTTAGGTGACATCGGGATGATATGAGATTTGTTGTGAGTCCTAGGTGTGTGCAGGTGGGATTTTTTATGAGGACCATGTGTGTGCGGACAGGATGTATTGTGGGGCCTAGGTGTGTGTGGGTAGGATTTATTATGAGTTCTAGGTTTGTGAGGATGGAATGTGATGTGGTATATTCTGAAGGGGTGGGAGTGCCAGAACATTTTTTAGGGTGTGAGAGTGGCTAATTAGTGGGAATGTGGCGTGGGGTACCCTATCATCGATGTGATTTATATTATACAACTTGACTAGCATTAATTGGGGATCATTCCTTGGTGAGAATGGTTTTGGTTAGTATATCTGTTTAGGTGATGTTTGGTTCTACTGTTTTCTCATAGGGTCACTAGTATGATTCTTTAATATTTGAATGAGATACTTTGGTTTTCTTACTGAGTATACTAGTATGTTCACCCTACATATATAAAACTTTTTTTGGGTTTTCCAGGAGGATTTTGTGTACTGTGGTGGGAGTTATTAGCTCAGTCCTTTGGATAGTTGTTGTGTTGATACTTATCTTTACTTTTGGGTATTTACCATGGAGGCTTTTATAGTATCATTTATATTTATACATTCATATTGTATGGTTTTTGGATTTATCTTTTATATTATGCCCTCGAGTTTTTGTGGATGATTCATTCTATCTCTCTGATATTATTTTTTAAAATGGTAATTCCTGTCATATTGTGAGATTAGTACCCACATGGTGCTAGTCACCAACCCGAGTCCTAATGGAGGCAGGACTTGGAGGTCATTATCTCTGTTTTTTCAGTTCCATCCTAAGAGGGACATCAATATAGGGATGGGTCATGATAGTTTGATCATGTCATAAATTTTAACAATAAGGCTTGCATTATCAAAGGTAGAGATATTTATATTATAATGATAGAAAAGTGCATAAAGGGGGATCCTTATCTCATTAGTGAAGAAGAATATATGTGCTTCCTATACATGGAATAATATAAAAAAATTTCTATAAAGATGCATGGACACCTAAGCCCAATGTCCCTAGAATAATTTGTGAAGAATAAAGGATATCATGATATCCCTAAACATCCACATTATTTCACACACATGTGTAATATATTTCAAAAATGGAAAATCATTAGGACGACTTTATTAGGAATAAAAATGCTGATCTAAACTTTTTTAATTGTATTTTATTATCAAAAATACCCTCATTTGTTTTATTAATAACGTTACTTTGAGTATATTTCAGGTTTATATTTAACTGAATAATTATTTTATTTTCCTTGGAATTTAGAAGTCATTTATTTGATCTTTATATTCATGTGAAATATTTTTCTACAAAGTATTCTAGAATTTTGGAGAAGAATGGAATCACTATTAAAAAATTGATGTTATATCTTAACATTGGAATCAAACCCCATGTTTTGAAAGCCAAATTTTAGTTGAATTTTATGTTCAGGATCCCATATTTCAATAAGAAACCTAATTTTTGAGTACCTAACATTTGGTATATTCCTAATGTATGTAATATCACATGTGTATCATACTACACGCAATAGATCTCTATGTTTAATATCATCCATATACTGAAACCTATTCTTTTGGATGTATCCTCATGTGGAACAACCCCACATTCAACAAGTCATCTGTGAGATTATAATTTTGAATAATTTATAGGTTTTTGCTATGATTTTTGTAGAGTAAATATATCATTAAAGTGATTCAAAGTTTGTTTCATGGGATTATTATAAAAGATTAATTATTTATGATTTCTGAGGAGATTAATGATTTTCTTAGGGTATTTAAATTCATTTTCAAGAACATTTTTTTTCTAGTGACCTTTTCATATCAGTTTGACCTAAGTTAAATTAGTCTTCTTATATAATTCTCAAACTGATATATCTAAAGTGAATTACATATTTTTCAGTAATGCTTTATATTCTATGAATATATAGAAAATTTTAAATCTCATTCTCAAAAATTACATCATATATTTATTATTAGATAATATATTATCCGTTGTTTAATAATTTATGTTTTCTTATCAATGTTACATTCTCTGTAGTTTTTTGAAGATTTTTAGGACAACAATTTTGAGACATACATGTTGTAGTTGCTACTATGTATTCTCCCTATTTCTACATAGATTCATTCAATTGTTACTATTTGTTTATCAAAAAAATATTCTAAGATAAATTTGGAGACTCTTCTTGAGGATAGTGCTTTGATGATATTAATCGATTCTATTGAAGATCTCTTCATCCATCAATTTCATCATCTGTATCTGGTTATATTGAAAAATAATGTATCCAACCGAATACAATTAATGTCATCTATAATAACTTGAGTGTGGTGTGTTTTGAGAAATTATTATTTTCCTTCATTAAATCTCTATAAAATATTTTGTGATAAGTTTTAATTACTTGCACTCAGCTATTAAGAACCCTTATAAAAGTAATTACTAGTGTAAATCACCAAGCTCATAGAGAGTGTGTTGGTGGAGTGGATTAGGGGATCTTTTTGGATTGAACCACTATAAAAATTCATTATTTCCTCTTATTTTATATTTTTTTATTTACTTCATTTCATGAAATGATAATACTATAACTTCCAAGTCATGGTGTCTTGATTTCAAATTATTAAATTTTTTAAATGGACACAATTCACCCCTATTGTGTCTTCATCATTATTCTATCTCATCAATTGGTATCAAAGGAGTGTTCTCTGGAAAATATCATATAGATTGAAGTTAAATATCTAGTCTAAGACTAATTTGTATGGATGAACATAACAAGGGTATATCAATTATTAGTTATCCATATTAAAATGGTGAAAATTACAGTTACTAGAACGCTCAAATGGTTATATATCTAAAAAATATTGGATTGAATGTTTATTTGAAGTCTATCAATACATATTAAATTAATAGGGCTGTAATGAAAATATGATATAGTACAAAATAAAGTGAATATGATCTAAATTAAATATTTATGAATGATATTATATGTGTACTTGGTCTAGATAATTTTAATCACATTTATCAATTTTCTACTGCTTAAGAAATGTGGAAAACACTAGTTGTTTCCAATGAAGTAAACGATAATGTTAGGAAATTGAGGTACAATGCTGCTAAACTTATTTTTGATAATTTAAAAATGTATGATGGTGAAAAAATTACTCATGTGAATGAAATATTGATAGAGATATTTATTGGTGTTGCTTCTCTCAAAACATCAGTGTTGGAACCAGATCAAACATTGAATGTTCATAGAGTTTTTCCTTACATGGGGAATAGAATATTTATTGTAATTCAAAAATAAAAAACTATTAAAATTTTAATTATTTAGGGATTTATTACTACTATCATGATTTATGAATGTGAGACGAAATAAGAGGATGAGGTTCAAAAGAAGATCAAGGGAAAAAATACATCTCTTTGAATTTACATTCTCAATGTTGAAAAGAATTTCAAAGAGTATGTTATACACTTAAATGATACAAGTTGTTCAAATTTAGTTAAATTTCTTGATAAATTTCCAAGAACATTGAAAATTTTATATAAAAGGATGAAAGGTTACAATAAGTCATTTAATTACTATAAGAAAAGTAGTCGTGGTCTGAAAGAAGTTAGATGTTATGAATACAAGAATTTGGGTCATATCAATCCTGATTTCTCATAACTTAAGGATAAAATGAAAATATATAATAAGTAAACCAAATTTCAAATGAAATATTACTTTGATAAAAAGGTGAATAAATCCCATGAAGTCTACCTGGAGTGTAACTAATGATTCCAAAATTTCTTCAAGTTCTAAATATAAGTAAGAGAATTCAAATCATAAATCAAATATGTAAATTATGGTTGAGGTTAAAATTCATAATAACATAAATGTTATATGGTATATATAAAATAGTTGATCAATAAATATAAGTGGATAGTTTTCCAACTTTCATGAACTACCTAATGTTTATGGAGGTTTGGTTACCTTTGGTGACAATTATAGAGATAAAATCATTGGATTTGGGTCTTTTGAAGATCCAAAATTTATCCTAAATAACAGGGTACTCTATATTCAATGTTGAGGCATAATATGATAACTACTTCTCAACTTTATGATGATGGTTTTAATATTTATTTCTCTAATAATTCATTATTTGTGTGTAGAGATAAACTTATATACTTAGGTAACTTTGAATAGACAATGTTATTACTTTGTAACTTAGTTCATTATGTAAACAAAATGTCAACTATATAAATTATTAAATAAATGAATCTTGTATATGGAATAGAAATATTTTCTATTGTAATATATTTTTCCTTCATAAATTATCTATTAAGAATTCAGTTTATCATCTGCATTGTTTAAAATTTTATGAGTACAAAATTGATGATTAATTATAAATAGTCAAGTATCATAAGTCATAATTCAAATAAATAAATAATGTTTTTTATCTAAACCTTTAGAGCGTATCCACATTTATTTGTTTAAATATTCTATAGTAGCATGTTGCGCTATAATATTGTTTTTTGTTTGTTTTAGTTGATGATTTTTTTTAGATTTTAATGTGTTTAATATTTAAATTTTAAAAGCTATGATTTTTTAGTTTTCTGATTTTTTGTAAGTTGGTTCAAGATGAAAAATATTTTAAAAAGTTATTATTGAGAAGCGGTCATTGAGGATATTTTGATATTTGATAATTTGATACTTTTTTCTAAAATATGGCTATTAAACATACTTTTTATCCTCCAGTAAAACATCAATACAATAGAATTATTGAAAAGAGAAATTAAACTACTCAAGAAATATAAAAAACTATGTTCAATAAGTATATTATACCTACTTATTTTAGAGAAGAAACTATTAATACAACATGTCATATTATGAATAGAGTTTTAATTATGCCTATTGTTAAAAATATACCTTATGATTAATTAAATAATAGAAAACCCAAATTTTCACACTTTAATGTTTTTTTATGAAAGGTTTGTATCTTAAATAATAAGAAAAATACTATTAGGTTTTATCCAAAAGATGAGTAAGAAATATTTATTAGGTATTCTACTACTTAAAAATCTTATAGAGTGCATAATAAAAATCAAAGGACAATTGAATATTTTTTTCATGTGAAGTTTGATGAAAGTGACCAATTTTATCATAATAAAATAAAAATAGATATAGTTATTGGTTTTTTAAAATAATTGATTCTTTGTTCTTCTAATGGTAAGTTTTAATGAAAATTGGAACCTGATAATTTTCAATTCAGTTCAAAATAAAATGATACTAAAGAACATAAATGTTTCTTAACAAAACAAACTAGGACTTTATAGAAAAATACTTTAGATATGTTTATAGGAGACTTAGATGAAGAAGTTATGACAATGAGTAATTTTGGAAAACTAGTCATGTTATTTGTATTTTTATCGTAGTTTAAACTTAGGTCTATAAAAAAGCCTTAGATAATGATAGGTATTCATTAGATATTCAAGAAGAGATAAAATAATTAAGGGAAAAAATCATTGGGAATTAGTTGATAAACCCTCAAAGTGTCTGTTAATAGGAACTAAATAGGTTTTTAGGAAGAATAAAGACAAAAATGCATAATTACTCTGAATAAGGATTGGATAATTTATAAGTGTTATAATTTATGGGAACATATAGATTATGAGGAAACCTTTTCCCCAATTTCTAGGCATCAATCCATTAGGATCCTCTTATCCAATGCATCTTATGTGAATTTTAAATATTACAATATTGATATAAAATCTATTTTTTTTAATATTTATTTAATAGAGTAATTTTATATTGAAAATACGATGTTTTTTAAAATATCTATTATCTGAATTATTTTTAAACTTATTAAATCTATTTATAGTCATAAATAATCTCCAAGGGCTTCGTATGAAAAGTTGAGTTTATTTCTTTTAGAAATTAGTTTTTATGTATGGATAGAAGATCCAAATATTTTTTTTAAAATCTATTCATATTATATTTTATTATTTTAAATTTATGTATATGATGTATTTTTTTATTCTACTAATCAAAAACTATATAAGGATTTTTAAAAATTTATACAAAAATAGATTTTCATGAGTATGATGATAGAATTTAATTTCATTAATTGATTTAAAATCTCCCAAAATGATTTTTAAATGTTTTAAATAAAATTAAATATATTATTAATTTTTTGAAATATTGTTTCCTTGAAAATAGTAAAAAAATATACAAATCCTATGCGTACTAATATAAAACATTATTTGGTTGAAGCTGGTAAACTAGTTGACAATAAGTTATATAGAGTTATTTTAGGTAGTTTTTTGTATATTACTACAAGTAGACTAGAAATAATGTTTTTGTGTCCGTTTGTATACAATATTTCAATCAAATCCAAAAGAGTCTCATTTAATTTTTGTTAAAAGGATTTTTAGATATTTAAAAGGAAATATTTCTCTATCATTTCCTTATCAAAGAACCAATAGTTTTTATTTAACGTCATATTCAGATGAAAATTCTGTAGGATGTATATTGCACATAGAAAAAAACTAAGGAACCTATATATTTTTAGTAAATTCCCTAGTTTCACGGTCTAGTAAGAAGCAACATTCATTTTCATTATTAAATTCTAAGGTAGAATATATTTATAAGGTAGTTATTTTCAACAAGTGTTGTAGATGAAACACAAACTTATGTACTTTGTACATAATTGGTTATGTTCCTATTTTATGTGATAATACTATTTATATAAATGTTTCTAAAATTTCTTTGATGCATTCTAAAATTAAGAATATTGATATCTGGAATCATTTTCTAAGATATTATGTCCCAAAGAGGGATATATCATTTGGATTTGTTAATATTAAATACCAACTTGCTAATATGTTTACTAAACTACTTCCCACTAAATTGTTTTATTTTATTAATGGGATGTGAGTTTATTTTATTTTAAGTATATTTGGTTTATCTATTTATTTATTATTTTTCTTGATTAGTAATTTTTTTATTTTCATTTAAATATTTATTTATTATTATGTTTATTTGTATTTTATATTGTTTTACATATTTTAGTCACATATTTTAATTTTATAAATTCATATTTTAATTTTTAAAATATAAAATTTTTACATTGAATTATCAACTTAAGAAAAAAAATATTTCCTAAAACCATTAAAGTTAATCTATCATTATCTCTATATATCTCTCTCTCCCTTCCAACTTTGAACCCTAATCCTTTCGATCTACCAAATTATAAATCTTTTGAAATGTAAATATTTTGAATCCTAATAATTCTACTGCTCCATGTAATGGTGAAGAAGAAGTAGGCTTATGAGGCTGGACTGAGAAATGTAAAAAGGTAAAATAACTTCAAGTTTGGATAGGAGGAAATTTTGGGGAAGCTTGTCGACTTAAATTTGTTATTTAATATGAATATAATGTAGAAATCATGATATAGATGCTGTGGAGGAGAATATTCAATTATTTATAGTCTAGATGAATTCCTCTAAGACCTTTGGGTCATGTAATTTCACAAATCCTATAGTCCATGTAAGGGATCCCCTTCAGCCCTTAAAAGGGGGATTATCAAAAATGAATAAAAAGAAGGCCTTCAGGTTAATTGGAAGGACAATGAGTTTTCGTTTTCAAAAATAGTTATGGATCATAGTTTTTAGTGTCATCATGAAAGGGATTTTAATTTACTTTTAAGATCAATTGGATGTGATGTTATAATATTTAATTATATCATGTCCTTTATTTTGGATATTCTCATGTTAAGAAGTTGATGTGTATGGATTTGGAATCTGAGTTGAAGGTGTTGATCAATTCCATCCAAACTGCAGTCATTCTAAGGATTACATTGTCATAGGACATTATTTTTCTTGAAATGTAGATTCGATTTCTCATGATGATTGATATCATGTTCAACCTAAGTCATTTCATGTTATGGTACATGAAAAAAATCTTTCAAAATGATGTGATGATGTCATTTTATCCTTAATGAAGTATGTTATCTCTTATTCCTTATAAGAGAGAAATTATTACAGAAATTAGGCCTATTTTTATATACCATTATAGAAATGTTATTTCTTATGGAATGCTGAGGAAATTTGGTTTCATATAGAGTCTGACAAGGGGTAAGCTCATACCAATTGGGGTAGAAGTAGATGTATTATCTAGTTCTCATGATAAGGGGGAGCACAGAGGTTTTCAGTTTAATGTATCTTCAAATATTTTTAATAAGTTAGTGAGTCTAGAATAGAAGGAACTTCATATAGGTCATGAGTTGTAGGATAATAAGAAATAGGTTGGGAGAATTCAATAGTTGGTGGTGTAAATATCCCTAAAATTTCCCAATAGAAAAAAATTTCTAGATGAATATATTATTAGGAGTGTTATTTTTGAATTCTTTAGCTTCCATGAGTTTGTGAGTAACCTTATATTGAGGGATAATTTGTAGATATTGTAGTTGAAAGTCCTTATAGAAGATAACAACCTACAACTATTGAGTAGGATATTGATTTACTTCTAGTTATTGAATAAATACTGACTGAAAATTAATTTTTTTTATTTTTAAAAAACACTTTTTGGTTAAGTGAGAACCCACCATTACAAATCACTTTGAGGCTATGTGAGAACTAGTAGATCATTACAAGGAACCATTGGCTGACTGAATAAAGATCCCTGTCTAAGACCAAATCTGCCCTAAACACCACAAAACCATGCATGACCATCACTTTGAGGATAAGTGTGAACCAAAAAAACAAAAACAACCATAAAACTCACACCGGAACAAGCCACAGTTATTGAATAAATATATGAGAATGTTTTTCATGGTGAGGAGTAACTAGTTTTGGATGATACCCAGTCTCCAAAGTTACAAAGAATAGAGGAAGTTTAAAATATTGAGAAATTAAGTACTCTCATAGCTTCATATACTGATTTTATTAAGTATTAATCAATTTATTTCCTTAATTTTTTTGTAAATGACTGTTAAATAAAATGATGATATCGCATAAGTTCTTGGATAGTTTTCATCTCTTACAAGTGATGGATTATAAGACCATTCTATTTAGTTGGATGAATGTTGGATAACTATTTGTGAGTCTTTATAAGGTGTACTTAGAATCTAAAGAATAATCATGCTTTGAATCTCACACTCAAACATTTTCTGAGGATATGGTTTCTATTTTTAATCCATTGATATTTTATGTTATCAAGATAAAGGAGAGATTTAATGTTCAACGATGTTTTCTTTGGAATTATTAAATTCAGATATTTCCAAAACAAAGTATTAATATCTCCAGACATAGTATCAAATTTTGAAGAAGGGTGAAATTTATAAGAAATATTTTGATGCTTAAAAATATATGTTTCTGAATATTTTGGAAATTTGTAAGGGGAGATGGTTTCAAAATCAGATTTCAGTAATCTAATTAAGTCTTTAGTCTATGGATATAAAGGTTTCTTGTTTACTGTATTGTAAATCTTTTACTTCATATGGAGTAGGGTTTGAAGATAACTTTTGAAGGATAGAGATTCTTTATAATGATTTTTTAGTTGTTGATGAGAATATTTAGTGTCTTTAATGCGATAGTGTTCCACTGCACAATATTTTGGAGAATAAAAAATATTATTTTTAATGGTTATCTTCTGCAAAACTAGGATGCTGATATTTTTCAACAAGTAAGGAAGATTGATGTAAATATATGTTTAGCCCTCTCAGACTATTTATAACATTATCTAGATGAATATGGCTGAAGTGATAAAGGTGATTCAATATTTAAAGATTTACTGTGAGAGTGGGATACACCATAGAATCATAATTTCAAAGACCTAATGGTGAAGTTGATGGTTGTGCACAAAACCCTTAGAGATTCGCTAACCTATAAATCCTTTTTTGAAAAATCTAAACCTGAATCCAATTCTCCCTATCATCCAACTCCTTCGAATATTTATCCTAAGATAAAATTCATTATAATATTGAATCATTTTTCAATGAGATTATATTTATTTTCTATTAACTTTTTGTGTATATGCTTATCCATTCTGATAACAGTATTAATCTTAGATTAACTAACTTTCAAATATTGTTTTATGAAAAATTAAATGTTTTTCATTCATTTTCATAATTTTTGATTGATCTCATAAAAGGGAAGATAAATCTAGATAAACATAAAATTTAAAGACAGCCTTTATCAATATTCTATATCAAGATGTAAAAAGTCATTATTTGATAATAAAAAACCTATTAGTTTTCTATTTCTTTAAATTATATGGGCTTTTATCAACAAAAGGGGTAGATTTTTGGGTATACAAATGCAGATATAGAAAATTTTTATTGATTTTGATACTCACAAATACCATCATTTGTTTTACTAATAAATTTACTTTGATTATATTTGGAGTTTATATTTAATTGAATAATTCTTTTATTTTATTGGGATTTTAGAAGTATTTTATTTGATCTTTATATTTTTTATAAATAATTTTTTTTGTAATTTTATTCTTATAGTTTTAAATAATTTTGGAATAACTGTTAAAAATTTAATGTTTTATCCTAACATTGGTATCCATCTCCATGTTATGAACCCCATGTTTGAGTTGAATTTTATGTTTAGGATCCTAACCTTTGATAAGGAACCTCATATTTGAGTACCTAAAATTTGGTATGTGCATAAGGTAAGCAACCTCATGTTGTTATCATTCTCTACATTTTAGTGCTCTTTAGTTATTATCAACCATGTGTTGTCTACCGTACTTTTGGAGTCATCCTCATGAAGAGAGACCCAATTTTAAACAAATCATATATGAGATTTTAATTAGAAATTATTCTAATATTTCTATTTTGATTTCACTAGATTAAATCTCACATTAAAGTGATTCAATAAACTTTTTACAGGATCTTTATCAATGGATTAATTCATTATAATTTCTAAGGGAAGTTATCACATTTCATGTCAATTTAAATTCAAGTTTCAAGAACCCTATTTATATAGAGGCTATTAAAATATTTATTACTATAATTAAATTGGGATACTTATTTAATTCTCAAATGAGTATATTTGTAGAGAAATTGATATGTTTTTATAAATATCTTTAATCATGATGATCAATAATAATATGAATCTCTTTATAAAAAATATATCATATCTTTATTATTAAACAAAAAAATTATACACTATTTTTAACTTTTTCTTCATATTTTTGTTACATCTATCATAGTTTGTTTAATATTTTCAAGACTACGCATTGGAGGAATACATGTTACAACTATTTCTATGTATTTATCCTCATACTATGAATATTCGTTGAATTGTTATTATTTATATATATGAAAATATTATATATATATTTTTTATTATTCATGAGGATAGTTATTTGAAGATATTGACCTATTCCACTAATGATCTCTTTGTTTTTCAGTTTCATTTCTGTATCTAAATACTTTTAAAGAGAGTTCCTACAACCAAAGAAATTTTTTATTATTTCTAAAAACATAGGTATGGAGTGTTTTGAGGACTGCTGATTTTCTTTCTTTAAAACCATGTAAAATATTTTGTAACATGTTTCAGTTTCTTGCACTAAATTTTCAAGATCCCTTGGAAAATGATCTACTAGTGAAATAACTAATATCATATAAAGAGTTTCGGTGGAGTAGACTAGGGTATCTTAGTTCCCTGGACCACTATAAAAAATTCATCATGCCCTCTTTTTTTATTTTCCATTGCATACAATATTTCAAGAAAGGATCATAGTATCACTTCCAAGCTAAAGAGGGCTTGATTTTATATCAATAATTATTTTTAAAAGGACAAAATTCACCCCTTATTGTTTCTTCATCATCATTCCAACTCAAAAAATTGCAATACACTGGGAAATAATTCAACCAAATTGATTGAGTTGTTTCACATTGATGTTTTTGAGCTAATATCACCCAAATTAATTGATGGAAAAGGTTATTATGTTCTATTTATTTATCATTATAGTTGGACGGAATGGATAATGGTAATCTCTAAAAAAAATGTTCAAATAAATTTCACATTACTATATATTGGTAAAGATTTTATCTCTAAAAATTCAGAAATTTTAGACATGAATTAGTATATAATTAACAAATAATTTGGTGGGAGAATATATTGATAATAATGGGATAAGATACTATGTTTTAGAATTGATGAATCCCCAAAAAATATTTTTCTAAAGATAAGGAACTAGATTGTTAATAACATGTCTTTAACAATTCACATTTAAAAAAATATTTTAGAGGCATATTTGTTCGTATGTTGTTCTTACATTCGTTTATATATCTAATAGAGGATTATTTCATTTCAATAAATAGAATACACCAAATGAATTGTGGTATTAATAGAACCCTGTAATGATATAGTTTAGAGTTTTTGGAAGTCAGTGATTTATTCTCAACAAAGAAGAACTATAGTTTTAAATAGAATAGGGATGAAATAATTTTCTATATATAATCATCCAAAATAATTGAATAAAAAATATACAATAAAAGGATTTTTAAAATTATTATTTTTAAATATGTAAAGGTTATGGAAGATAAAAATATTTCCAAACCTACTAAGCCATTTTCAAAATAATATAATGATAAAATCTCATATCAGAGTTCTATTGAAGATAGCCACTTAGGTAAATCACATGGGCCTAAAATGAACTCATAAAAAGACACAAATTATTATTAAACCATATAAAGTTCAGTAACTATAACAATGGTGTGAATTAGGTATGAAATTAGTCAAAAACATTGGGTGACCTAATAGGTTTAGTGGGAAAATGGTGGATGATAACTGTATAAAAAACCTCTTTCTTATCACAAATAGAGCCTAAGTGTTCTGATGAAGCTTCCAAAGATATAATTTGGGATAAAGAGATGCATGGAAATCTAAACCGAATTAAAAATAATCAAACATGTGAAATTATATTAATTATAGAAGATAAATATTTCATCGTAACAAAGTTGGTTTTCCAAAACAAACTAAATTAATATTGAAAGGTGACTCGAAAAATGTAATTTTTAATATATAGGACGGATTTCCATATTGACTTGATTGATATTGATGAAAAATTATCCCTTATTTCCTAGTTTACAAATATTCAACTATTCTTTACAATGTCAAAGAATAGAGAATTCAAGGTGTTCCAAATGGAAATCAAATAAAAAATCCTTAATGGATTCCTTGTGGATAAATTTTACATTGAACTACTAAATATATTTCTTATGGATAAAGATGAGATAAATTTTTTAGAGAAGAATAATGTGTTGTATGGGATAAATAATGTACCATAATATTAGTATGATATACTTGATCAATAATTTAAAAATAATAGATTCTAATGACTTAGAGTTGATCATAATTTTTACATAGAGAAATATATTGATCAAAAAATATTGGTTCACATTTGTGTGAATGAAATATTTTTTTAACTATCTAAAAAAGTACAGTAAATGTTTTTTGTAGAATATATAATGTTTATGTTTGAAGTTTGCATGATTGGAGATTTAACATTTTTTATGGCTTATAGGTAACTCATGGGAATAATGGAATGTGTTTTTAACAAAATAATATTCCAAATGTATTCTTATGAGATTTATAATATAATATTCTTATCTAATGAAAACATCAGTGGAAACATATATGAAGTTATCAAGAGATTATAGTGGTAAGATGGTAAATGTTACATAATATATTTAAATCATTGGAATCCTATCATAAGTAATTGTGACATGACCTCACATGGTGTTTTACACTAATCAAGATCTATGGAAATAAAGTTTTCATATGTAAATCCACATGATAATAATGAAAATAATTCTTTGATATATTAATATCACAATTTATTATAGAAATTTTAATCATAAAACTTCACAATATGAGTTTTTGGTATACACTTAGGTAGATTGGGCTAGTTTAGTGGTTTATTACAAGCATATATTGGGTAGTATATTCTATATTATTGGTTTGCTAATTTATTGGTTAAGAAAAAATAAATAGTAAATTTTACTTAGCATTACAAAGGCTGAATATATTATAGATCCTCAAAAAAATACTCAACTACTATGGATAAAGAAACATCCAGGGGGTGTTAGAGTTGATTTTAAGTCTCTTATTAAAACCAGGTATGATAAATAAAGTTCTATTAATCTTAGAAAAAATAATTTTCATCATTAAATTATAAATAAAATCAAGATAATGTATTATTTTATTAAGGATAAGGTTAAATAAGGGTTTGTTCAATTAGGGTAAATGTAGGTATTCAATCAGATTATAAATATCATAATAAATTCACTACCAAGGGATAAGTTAGAAAGGTGTTGGTTATATCTTTGAGTCTAACTATTTCTATCCAACTAAATGGTTTGGTGACGGAACCCCCACCCCCTAATTGGATTTTTTATATGTAGAAATTTATAGTCACTCTTTTGAATTAAATATATATTTTTTAAACCCTCTCTTATGAAATTCCAAATAAGTTCTCTTTGGGTTTACTAATAAAGTGTGAGAATTTATCCATGGGATACTTGGTAAAATTTTTCCAAGGTTATAGGAGAAGGTGGATGAGAGTGTTCTTTATTTTTGAAAAAGTGGGTGCTATCTCATACTATTTTTTTAGTACCAGGGAGCGTATTTAAATGTCATATCATGGATAACATCATGGTATAGAGGTTTTAGAGAGCATGAGGATCAACGATTTTTTAATAGAAAATTTTATAAACTCTTGTTTCTAACAATGATCTTGAATGTTATGGGATTATATATTTAATGATTAATGGATTATTGACTGAATATTTAATGGGAAGAGGTTTTAGAGTATGTTTTTCCCTTTTATGTTCTCATGTGAGAATGTGTTGAATCTTTTTGAATGTTTTATCAACAAAACCAAAGGGTGATATTGTGAGAAGAAAACCCTTAGTGTATTTTTTTTGATTTGTTTTTTTGTTGAAAAGTCTATTGACTGATCTTAAAATGGAGATTACATGTTCATGAAGAAATATTTAATGATATTTGGAAGATTGTTGAAGAATATGTATATATCATATAGAATTTATGTTGTGACAACATAGGTCAGGTCATTATGTGAGTTTCTGGGAAAATTAAAAATTCATGGGTTATCTGTATTTGTAATAATATTTGAAATTATTCATATAATAATTTAAAATCATACATGATGGTCTTCACTTTGTTATTGGGAGAAGGAAAAAAGTCAAGCTACAATACCCTTGGTCACATTATGACCTAGCTATATCAATATTTCATGTTCAAAAAATTGGTAATATGAATAGATCACACCATGTAGATACCCCATGAGTATTAGTATTTAGGATCTTTTGGAGCTGATATGGTATCCATGATATGGGAAACATGTCCATACCATGGTATGAGGCATAAAGAAGGATCCCAAAGTAGTTACCATGAAATGTTTTGTGATACAATCCATGACCACTAGAGACTAATAATTAAATTTCATGAAGGTTGGCATCGTCTTATGGAGGTGTAGGATTTAGGGTTTTTGGTTTCAAAGAGTCTCGGAATCACACTACAGCAGTGATATTCATGTCATGACACAGTCGAGTCAGCAGACCTATATATTTGAATTTTATGTCTTTGTGAGGGAATTATGGTAATTAATTAGAAGATCATGAATCAGTTTTGAGAAAGGTATTTGGTTTATTTTTCCCACTTACATAATTTAAATTGAAGATCTATTAATATGGAAATCTATTGATTCTAGAGAGATGATAGAGATTTAACTTTATATTTAATTGGGTAAGAAGGATTTTGAAAAATAGTTAGAGATAAGATATAATTCCAAACCTATGTTGGAAAATAAAAGAAAGAAGATCCATGCTATTCAATTAATTTAAGTTCATGGACTTGATCGAGTGGATGAAATTCAAGTTCATGGATACATCACTGGTGGTGTAAAATCACTCAATGTTCACAAATATTAATAAAATACATTGAGAAGAAGTGAGTTTTCTATGTTTCTTAAAGCACTAAGTTCTTTGTTCATTGTGGGTTGTAAGCCCATAGGTTTGTTGCATCCACTATAAATTTTAAGAACATGTAGTGAACATAGTGTGTAAATTTCATAAACACATCATCATTACATGGTCCTTGAATTGTCCAGGTTTGGGTGAACCAAGTAAAATTTATTATGTCCCTTTATCATTTTATTTATCAATCCACGTCGATTGTGAGGGATAGGAGTGTTCCTATTAATACTGTAACAATATCATTGGTGAGGGTTTTTTGTAAAATATTTACATACCCTAATTAACCCCTAGGTATTTTCCATTACTATTACATAATATTCTTGTAAAACCTATATCACACTAAAAGGATAAACATTAGTGGTATCATAAATACCAATAATTTGGGAAACATTATTTCCTGTAAGATCTTTAGCCAGAAATTGTACATGGTAACATTTTTATCAATATAAAACATCTATCGATGAATCAAATATTCACATATATCCTTTCAATTTTATTTTAAGATCTATTAGATCTCACAATAATTTCATTGAATAACTTTTAACTCCTAAAGTTACTATTTTTTTTATTCAATTTCATTTGAGGAAATCATATTATATTGTTTAACATCCAAAAATTCATAGTTCTCAACCTCTATGGGAGGTTAAAATCCTTTACAAATGAAATTTTATCAAGTGATATTTCTATGGGGTTTAACATTATTATGTTATTCCCACAATGCATCATCTAAGTGCATACTCTAATATTTATTGTTATTCTATACCATTTTTATTATGTTTTATTAAATTTTAGATTTGAAATTTTATGTTTTCCTTTAATATGGGGATGATATATAGTAGAAATTTAATTATCTAACTCCTACTTATGAATCAAGTATTTTATATTTTAATTAAAAAATACCCGACCCCTAATGATAAAACATGGTAAACCAAACCAACTTAAAAATTAAGATCTCATAAATTTAAAAATTAATCAAGAATAATCGATCCTTATTTACTTTTATTCCACCCAAATAGATACATAATCACTAACAATATAATGTACAAAAATAAAAATGAATTTGGGAAATTCCCAATGAATATTATGAATGTACATTAGTTATCTCATAGAATAACATAGATTATTAGGGCATCTCATTCCTCTTGGATATATTCCTTGTAAATTAACATTATGTACATGAACTAAAAACCTAATGAGGATCCCTATATAATAAATTTGAATAAATTATAGAGTAAACTACCATTCCACCTATGAATTGAGAGAAAGAGTTTCCACCATAAGCCAAATTGTGTAAAATACTCAAAACATGGGTGAACTAATGGTTAATTACACACCATCTAATAAACCAGTCATTAAAAATATTTCAAAAGTATAAGTTATCCCAAATATACTATCTTGAATCATTCTATATCCTTTGGGATTGTGCCATGATAAAATAAATAGGGACCCAAGATTCCATCAAATAATTTATTAAATATATATACCAAATGGAAAGGTATACTTGATGAAGTATTATTGTATGCGCCCTAAAAAATATTTATAACTATGTGCAGCACATGGGATGACCTAGATCGTTATCTTTAGAAGTTTTTGTGGTAACTAACTCAGTACTTATAATTCACTTTTTTATATTTTTTTATTTTTGAAATAAAATTAATATAAAAATATTTTTTATAATTAAATACAAAAAATTTGAAAATGCAATGCAAACAAAATGATGTTAGAAAAAAAGGAAACATTCCCGAGATAATCACCCTGAGTTAACCGTTATCGTATCTTTATTAGTTTTATATTTACTTTATTAACACACTAAATAACATATGTTATCATACTCCTCTACATAAGTTTGTGAATATATGGTTCTCTCAGTAATCACTGAGAGATTTCACATCCACCCCCTCGATCAAAGAAAAACATTACAGAAGTGAAATATACACCTTGGGTGGAAAGTGGAGATACAAAGGTGTCTTTCCCACTAAGATCACCCTTAGTCTAACTATAAGAAAATAATAAACAATAAAAATGAATTTTCAAAGGCTCATTATCAACACTAGATTACTCCCCTGAGAACATCCTCAGGTTAGCTACTTATGATCATGAGCATAAGAGTTCACATTGAAGAAGAAAATGGGGGAAGAAAACAAAAGAGAGGAAGAATAATAGTGAAATGAGAACACATAAATTAAAACATGAAATGAAATTACAAAATGAAAAAAAAATAAAAGTCCAAAATACAAAATATTTCCATCAAAGGATACCCATAAGTTTCCAACACTTTAAAATTAAGAAGAAAGATTCTTTTATAGGCAAAAGAGGAGAAATTTTGGCTCCAAAGTCGTCCTTTAATGTTAAATCATGTTATCCCAAATTAATTACAAAATTTTGAAATGTTTTATTCTTGAAATTTGTTTTTACATCTCTAATATGTAGACCAAGAAAATTTTATCTTCATTGGAAACATTTAGAGAGAAATATATCTATATTACTCTGAATATTTATTCATCCCAAGATGATTGTTCGTATTCCAATGCATCTAGTTAAAATGAATTTATGGCCTTGTAAATGAAATAATAATGCATTTATATATTAATTAAAGTTGTTAAACCATATTTACACTTTCTTTGGGTTGAATTTTATCTCCTTTGGATGATAATTTTAAGATATATTGTTCCACCAATAAAATTCTATAGATTTATTCATAGTTTTCAAGGCCTAAATTATGATATAGCTTTGGGCCTTCAAATTATTAATTTAGATTCTAGTCATAAAGGATAAAATGAATGCAATTGCACATATAAACACATAAAAGAATATTTTTTTAAATTTGGATCAGTGTGAAAAATGTTATGTCCAAAATACAGAAATAAATTAAAACTATTAAAATCCCAAATAGGTCATTTTTTAAATTAAACTCCATAAATACTTCTAACCCATAAAATGTGACAATTGGAAATAAAATAACATTATAGTTTTATTAAATACATTTAAATTAAGAAAAAAATAATTGAATTTTTTTTTCTATCAATTCTCTCACACATAAGCATTGCACTTCTCAGCAATCATCTTATACCATGGTCAAAACAAACTTTCCAAAGCATAAATGAAAACACAACTCAATTATCATATAAAATAAAATATACTTACATATACATTGATAAAAATTTCCTAAATACTAAAAAATAATAAAAATACATTCAATATCATGGTAATTCACACATGTATTTCATACTTACCTCCCTAGAAAAATATTTCTCTCTTCACTCAAGGATTTTTATTGTGGATTTTTTATCATTCTCAAGAACATTTTTTATATTTAATATACCTGTTATCCTCCAATTATTTCCACTTACAAGATTAAAAAATGTTTCAATAATTTGGTATTTTAAATAGGTTTTTTGAGGTTGAGGTTTCACATGTTAAAAATGTAAAAACATCTCAGGCAAAATGAGCAGGTTAAGCTCTAAAGTGAAGTAAATTCATGAGAATTTTTATTGATAAAGTATGGTTTGATCCTCAATAATATCAAAAATTAATGACATATAAACACCTGTTTCTTTGGTAATTTCACACTTTTAATTTCAGTAACAATTATAAATTTCTTCCCTCTTTTCCCTAATTGCAGCATTGTTTCATCTTGAATGCAGACCTATATTTCTATTCAGAATCATGTTTTTGATGAAACAGGAGGAATATTTTGAGCTTAACAAATTAGTGAAAACCCAACCCATATTTGTGAAGATATTCTGGTCCACCTAACCATAATTACATTATTATATTTCTTCCACCAAAGAATTTATAAATATGAAACACTTTTAATTCAGCTCAAATAGATTCTTCAAAAAAGAAAAATGTAGCTCATCTTCTCCCTCCCTCGCACTTGAGTCAACAATAATCATGCATTTAATTTCAAAATCAATTTTGAAAGGGATAAATGTTTTAAAATATGGATAGCTAACAATTTATTTCATGATTATTATGGGATTAATAAAGTTCATATGTAAATTTATTACAAAATTAGTTTCCAATGAAAAAAAGGGATTTCAAAGTGGTGCCTCAATCATACTTAACACATTTCATGAACTCTAATAGCTTTGAAAAAGTTAAAAACAGAAAGTTCTATATCACCCAACATTTCTCATGACCCTCTAAAAAAAGATAAATTTAATTATGTTTTCAAAAATGTTTTTAAACCTCTCATATTAGAAAATATTTTCAATTTGGACAATACTAGTTCACATATGTTTCACAATCAATAAAACTTTATAAAATGAAAGTATTAAAAATAAAGAAACTAAATAAATTCATAAACAATTTAAATAAAAAAAAGAATATTAATAAATTTTCCAAAAACACTAATATGGTTTGAATTTTCCAAAGTATTTGATCGAACTCAGGAATCATAAAATCACACAAAAAATTAAAAAGTAAACATAAAAAATTCATAAAAAAAGACATGAAAAATAAAATGAAACCACATAAAATTTCTAAATACATTTTTAAATCCATTCCCCATGCTTATTCCATTTATTAACAACTTTTTAGATCAAATAAGGTTGAGAAATGTTTTCATACAGAATTTAAATTGGGTAGAAAATAAAATAATGAAAATAAAAGATTCAACCTGATTTATTTTTTAGTGGAAGCCTTGAGTTAAGCTCCTAAATTCTAATAATTTAAAACTATAAGAAATAAATTAAAATAAACAATAAAACTAAATAAAGAGAAATATAATAGGGAAATAAAAGGGATAATTCTTGGTTTGAACCTCAAGAGGGTGATAGGTTTTTACAACCCCTGGTTAGGTAATTGCTGTAGATTATCCTCAATCAGAGGGTGGATGTGGTTTCTTTTAGATGAACCATCACAAGTGAATTTTCCTGGTATTATGGAGTAAACACTAATATTGGAGGACACAAAATAATATAAGAAAAATACCATCCTATAAGATATAATAAAGATTGAATTTGGGGTCTGGAGTGGGAGGGAATAAAATATAGGGATACTTTCTATTGAATTCAATGGTATAATCCTTTATATGGTATACAAGTTGTTGTAGATGAGGTAGTAACACCACCACTATCTTCTCCATGTCTTATTCTTTAATCACCACCAATTGGGTGGTATCTTCCTTAACTTCCAAGGCCTTATTCATTTGTTTTGTGTCAAAAATTTCAAAAAAGGGAAGTCAAAAATCAATTCATCTAGAATAAAATTAATACATGAAGAATTAATAAATAAATATTCCCTTTCAAGTATTTCTGGTTATAAATTTATCTATTATGGTAGGACCATTGGTAACTCAAGATCCATATGTATATTTCTTAATTTTCTTCTAAAGTAAGAGAGAAGTCAAAAGGTGATGATTTTTCATTATCAAGGATGGTAAGATCAAATTTTAGGTTTTCTTCAACAAATCTATTCCATGATTATTCCAAAAAAGGTTGATATCCCATAGGTGCATCAGTTAGCATGTGTATTTCTAGGACCTCCTAGGGAAATGGTTGATTATGGGATGATATGATTAACTTCTTTAGAAGCTCTTTCTCACCAGCCTCTCCTTATTTAACATAGAAAGTAAGTGGTGAGATCTCTTCCACCACTTGTTTTGGTTCAGGTTCTAGTTCAGGTTCGGATTTCCCCTGGGATGTGCAAACATATTTATCAATACATTCTATTTGGATCTATAGGTTTTTCACTTTATCACTAATCCTTTGAAATTTAGCATCAAGGTCATTGAAAACATTTTATGGAACCAGATATTTTTCAATCCGTGAATAATAATTTGAATTAAAATTCATCATGAACAAATATTTTATTTAGATTCTAAAATTTATTATTTTTTTAAAAAAAGAAATTTTTTCTAAAAAACGTGAATAAAATAAAGAATGAATACTACTTATCTCCATAGAAATGGTGCCAATTTGATGAAGCGTTGTTGTTTATGCTCTTAAAAATATTTATAACTCAGTAATCATAGGGGATGACCTAGGTTGTTCTCTTGAGGAGTTGTAGTATTAAATAACTCACTATTTAAAATTCATTTTTTTTATATTTTTTTATTTATTAATTAATATTAATATAAATATATTTTTTATAATTAAATACAAAAAATAAATATGCAAATAAAATGATTTAGGAAGAAAGGCGACATTCCAGAGAGAATCGCCCTAAGTGAACCTTCATCATATCTTTATAAGTTTCAAATTTCCATAATGAATACACTCTATCAAATGTGTGAACATCATCTTATGAATATGATTTGTAATATATACTGATCTCAACAATCATAGAGAGGCCTCACATCCAACACCTTGATCAAGGGAAAATATTACAGAAGTGAAAGATCAAACTCAGGTGGAAAGTGGAGACGCAAAGGCATCATTCCCACTAAGATCCCAATGGGTCTAACTATAAGAAAATAAGAAATAATAAAAAATTAATTTTCAATGTCTCAAGATAATAAATGGATTACTCCCCCAAGAACATTCTCAAGTTAGCCACTCATGATCATGAGAATAAGATTTTATAGTGAAGATCAAAATGGGGGAAGAAAACAAAATAATGAAAGAATAAGAGGGAAAGGATAAAACATAAATTAACTCATGAAATGGAATTAAATAATGATAGGAAAATAAAATAAAAGACTAGACTATAGAAAATTGCCAAAAAATGCTACCTCTATGTTTATAACCCATTGAAATAAAGAAGAACGACTCTTTTATAGTAAAAGGAGGTGAAACTTTTGGATCTAAAATCATCATCTGAATATTGAATAATGTTATCCCAACTTAATGATTGCATTTTGAAAAGTTTTATTATTAAAAGTTCTTCATATATATCTCATATGCAGACCCATGAAATGTGAGATTCATTGTTCGTGTGGGGAGAGATATATATCATATTACTCTGAATATTTATTCTGCCCAAGATGATTATTTTTTAATCAAATGCACCAAGTTCCAATTCAATTATGGCCTTATTAATGAAAAAATCACATGTGTAAAGATTAATTAAAGTTGTTCCACCATATTCCTACTTTCTCAAGTTTGAATTTAATTTCCTTTCGATCATACATTTATGATATATTTTCCCATTATAAAAATTCTCTAGATATGTGCCTAGTATTCAAGTCCTAACTTGTGAGATTGATTTCGGGCATCAAATGATGAATTTTTATTCTAGTCTTAAATGATAAAATTAATCCCATAGAACATAGAATCCTATAAAATAATAATTTTTCAATCTGGATCAGGTTTCAAAATGTTATGTCTAAAATACAGAAACAAATTAAAACTATTAAAATCTAAAATATGCCATTTTTGAAATTAAGCTTCAAAAATGATTCTAAACCATAAAATGTTAAAATTGACCATAAAATAACACTTGTTGAGTCAAAATTTCTCTTTTGAATATTATATCTTGTTTTGGAAATGAAAAATGTCTTTTACCATGCTTATAGTACTGACCATGTTGATCATACTGGCCATGCTTATCGTACTGACCATGCTGATCGTACCGACCATGCTTTTCATACCGACCATGCTTATCGTACTAACCATGCTTATTTTACTGACCATACATTTCGTACTGACCATTCTGATCATACTGACCATTCTTATCATATTGACCATAATGATCGTACTGACCATGCTTATCGTACTGATCATGCTGATCATACTGACCATGCTTATCATATTGATCATGCTGATCGTACCGACCATGTTTATCGTACTGACTATAATTATCGTACTGACTCTGGAAATTGTATTAACTCTGTTAATCATACTAAGATTTATGAATCATACTCAGTTTGTATCGTATCAATACATTACACCAAGTAATACTTATAGTACTCATACTTTTCTTTCATTACTAGCTTGTTTTGGTCCTTTATCAAAAACACATGTTTCATATTAATCGTACTCATGTTTATCATCTGCATATATCATTTGTTTTAACCAAAATGATGTCATGGAGTTAGTCTTAAACTAATCAAAACGATGTCATGTTTTCTGTTTTAATATGACCATTATAATTCCAAGTGTCCAAGTCCCTCTGAGTTTTCTAGAAAAATATGACAGTTGGAGAAAATATGACCTTTGGAACCTAAGGCATATAAATTAGAGGTCATTTGAGTCTACGAAAATATAACTGTGAGACTTTGCTTATATCATGTTCTAGAGAGAGATGATGTGGCTTCTCTCATGCTTCATGCGAAAGCCTTGAAACTACAAAATGTGAACAACTCATTCTAAGATTTTGTATTCCAATAAGTTCTTTTTTTGGTTTTGTTCGTCCGATCAGGTGATAATGATCGAGGGATGTCAGGGATAGGAAGACGGTGCTACTGATCATCGTTTCGAGGGCTTTCAAGTGATTGAAAGACATAGGTGTCGATTACCTACCAAATCGAGGTCTTGTGGGGATAGAAAGATAGACGTACCGATCATCATATCAAGGGCTTGCAGGGATAGAAAGACAGACGTACTGATCATTGTATCGACGGCTTAACAAGGTGGTGGTAAAATAGACCTGTTATCCTAGGTGAAAGGATAACCCTTCTTTTTAGGTTAAAAGAATTTTAATACTTTTAAATTTCCACTGTTGTTTGTTTTGAGAAAGGGAATTGTATTTTTTTCCTTTCTTTATTCAATATTATTTTGTAATTGTATCAATTACATTCATACTGCTACATATTGTATCGATTGATTCTATACGCTTTATTTTATAATCCTTCACTATTGTATTAATCTGATTATATTATTCATCTTGAATAAAATTTCTTTACTTTTCTTATAGTATTACATAATATCATACCTTTATATTTAATACAATTGTGGTGGTTTTTTGTAGTTTTGAATTTTATTAGTTTAAGATCATTTAAACGAATTTCTTAAGTGTTTAAAAACAATGTTTTTAAACCTAAAATTCACCCCCTTTTCTTGTATTGTTCCATATAATATACATATACATCTACATATTCAATCCAACATTTGGTATCAGAGGAGGTATCCACTGATTTGTATTACAAGCTCAATTTCTTCCAAATTTCTATTTCATCTATTTACTGCACTAATGTGTGGAGTGGAAATGATTTTGTTATATTAGATGGCAGGAATGAATATTGGATCAATTGATAATATAAATCACACTAGTCCATCTATCTTTGATGGGAATGATTATGAATATTGGAGATATCGAATGAGGAAATTTGTTATTAACATTGGTGTAGACAATTTTATTATGCTTACTAGAGGTTACAAAATTCCTGACAAAGAATTCAGTACTTTCACCAATCAAGAGAAGCAAGAATATCAATTTAATTACAAGGTATAGAATAATTTACTATATTCTATGACCAAAAATATATATAGCCAGATATCTTCTTGTGAATCATCCAACTGTATTTGGAAAAAATTAGAAGTCTTGAATTTTGGTACATCCAATGTTATAGAAACAAGAAGAGCAATGATTCGAGTAGAGTATCATGGATTTATTTTTCCTTATGGAGAGCCAGTATGCAAAGTGAAATAGAGATTTATGACAATCGTAAATAGTTTACAATTTATGGGAGAAAAATGTATTGATGATGAATCCCTTTTATATAAGATTATTGATATAATTCCAAACGAATGGTAGTCAAAAAGGACAGTTATTAATGAAAACAGAAAAGTTTACCAGATTACTCTAGATGAACTCTTTGGAACTCTTCTATAGCACGAGGAAAGAATAAATAGAGATGCTGATTTCAATAAGAATATAAATGGAAATGTAATTGTAGATTTTACAACTACATCTAAAGCTAAAACACCTAAAAGGATAATAAGATCCAAAGATATGAAATTTGTTATGTCTGATTCAAGTGATTGTGATCTTTCAGATAATGAGTTAGCCAATCTTGCTCGAAGGATGAAAAAGATTGTGGGAAAGAGATACATCCAATACAGATTCAAAAAGAATGATAAGAAATATATGAATGATTCAGAGGTAACTTATTATGAATGTAAGAAAGTAGGATATATAAGGCCTGATTTTCCTTTACTGAGGAGAAAAGACAGAAAGGAGAATTTTTTTGAAAAGAATAATAAAAATTATTACATGAAAAAGACAAATAAAGTCTTGAAGTCAAATGATACTTGGAGTTCAAGTGGTAGCGATTCATCAGATAATACATCAGTATATGAGTCCTCAGGATAGAGAAATATTAGACTTATATCCAGACTATCAATTGAAGATCATTGTTTCATGGATAAAGTACACAATGCTGAATCTATTACAAATTTTTATTTTAATACAAATTATACTGATAATATGTATTATGAATCTTCAAATGATTAGTCCTCATCATCAGAAGATAATACTTTACCTTCTTTTGAAGAAGTTTCTAGGTTTGCTAAATTACTTGATAATGAAAACTCCAAAATCAAGAAAAATCTTAATAAAGAAAATTCTAGAATTTCTATTTTAACTAAAGAAGAATCAGATCTTTATAATGATCTTGATATGAAAACCTCTGATTTTTAACGTATTTTAGAAACCCTTGAGAAATTCAATTCTGAAAAGGCAAACTTTTTAAGGATCTATGAAATGTAATTTCTAAGAAAAACCTTTTCAGGCCTAACTCTAGTTCAAAATCAAATGTTTTGGAGGGTAAAAAGTTAGTTTTAATACTAAAATCAGAATTTTTTTCCTTGAAAAAGTGTTTTTCAAAAATTACTTATGGCAAGGAAAACATTGATAAAATGTATTCTCAAATTAGACCTTTGAGGAATCATTCTAGTATTGGTTAAACTCATTCTAAACCAATTTTTAGTAATAACTATTTTGTTCCCCAAAATACCCCTTTTTGCTCTAACTGTCAAGGTGGAGGAAATTGTAAAATAGAATGTTCTCTTAATAAAACCTAGTATTTAGGATTTCAGAAGGCCCTTTTTGAAAACCAAATATGGATTCCTAAAATTATTTTATCTAACCATTCTGGATCCAAACAAGTTTGGATACCAAAAAACTAATTGTTTGTTTATCAGGAAAATAAGAAGTGTACCAATAAGAACATTTGGTAAGTGGATAGTGGTTGTTCTCGACATATGATGGGAAACAAATATTTATTTGAAAATGTCATCAAAACAAATGGTGAAAAGGTTACCTTCGGAGATAATTCTCAAGGTAAAATTGTTGGAATATGTAATATTGATTTTCATGGAAAAGTTCTTAATTCAAATGTTTTGTTTCTTAAAGGTCTTCAACACAATCTCATCACCATAAGCAAATTATGTGATGAAGGATACCTTGTGAATTTTAGAAATGATAAATTTTTAGTTCACAATTCCAAGGATGAATTCATTATTTCATCCCATATGCAAGAGAATGTATACACTATTAATGTAAAAGACCTTAGGATCCAAAATTTACCTTGCCTAATCATAATAGAAGACCTATCATGGCTATGGAATAGAAGACTAGGACACTGCAACCTAAGAAACCTTTGTAAACATACAATGAAAAGACTTGTAAAGGGACTACCAGATCTTAGATATGATTCATCAAAAGTGTGTGATCCTTGTCAATTTGGTAAGAAACATAAAACTAGATTTAAATAAACCAATGATGTTTCATCTTCTAATGCATTATAGCTAGTGCATATGGATCTTTTTATTCCTTCACAAACTGGGAGCATTGAAGGAAAATACTATGTATTTGTTTTAGTTGATGACTTTACTAGATTTTCATGGGTCTATTTTCTAACAACTAAATATGAATCATTTTCATATTTCAAAACCTTTAGAGCCCAAGTTAAAAATGAGAAAAACCTACCATTTATAACTATTCATAGTGAACATGGTGGTGAATTTCAAAATTCATATTTTGAAACTTTTTGAAGTAAGAAAGGTATTACTCACAATTTCTCACCTCCAAGAACTCCTTAGAAAAATCGTATTGTTGAGAGAAGAAATCGTATTCTTTAGGAAGTGACAAGAACCATGTTCAGTGAATACTCAATTGCTAAGCACTTTTGGGCTGAAGCTGTATGTACTGCTTTTTATACTATAAATCGTGTTTGAACTATACCTCTTATTAATAAAACACCTTATGAATTTTGGACTGGCGCCAAAACATAAAGTTTAATACTTAAAAGTTTTTGGGTACAAATTATTCATTCTGAATACCAAAGATAATCTACACAAATTCACACCAAAATCTGATGAAGGAATATTTTTATGCTATTCTACAACTTCTAAGGCATGTAGAGTTTTCAATAAAAACACTTCTACTGTTGAAGAAACATTGCATGGTAAATTTGATGAAACAAATTCTCTTGTTTTCAACCAACCCCATCCTACATCCTCGGATGTGTTTTCTAAAAATGATTATTAACCTCTATTATAAAATTCTTCTGATAAGGAAAATGTTTAAGAAATTGTTCCTGAAACATTTACCAAAGAATAATTTCTACCATATGTTGATGAACAGGTTTTATAAAACCCAAATAAATTGTTTCTTTGGAATCATCATAGTGATAATATCATTGGTGATGTTAATCAACCTATAAGGACCAAAAATTCCTTATGTAATGAAATAGAAAAGCATGCCTTTCTTTCACAATTCGAACCTAAAAGTCCATGTGAGGCCTTAGGTGATGAAGATTGGATTAAATCAATGCAAGATGAACTAAATGAATTTGAAAGGAATCATGTCTGGACTTTAGTTGAACGACCTAAAGAAACGACTGTAATTGGTGTAAATTGGGTTTCC
Source organism: Viscum album (assembly GCA_963277665.1). Classification (NCBI taxonomy): domain Eukaryota; kingdom Viridiplantae; phylum Streptophyta; class Magnoliopsida; order Santalales; family Viscaceae; genus Viscum; species Viscum album. The sequence goes on along the minus strand of OY728158.1, from coordinate 813,642,853 downwards.
AGAAACAAATATGATGAAAATGGAATCATTGTAAGAAATAAAGAAAAACTTGTTGCTAAGGGATATAATCAACAAGAGGGAATAGACTATGAAGAAACATATTCTCTTGTATCTATAGTTGAATCTATTCGTATTCTATTATCCTTTACAACATACTTAAATTTCAAAATATTTCAAATGGATGTTAAATGATCTTTTATAAATGGTTTTGTTCAAGAAATAGTTTTTATCAAACAAGCCCATGCTTTTCTTGACTCAAAACATCTTAATCATGTTTTAAAACTTACCAAAGCTCTATATGGACTTAAACAAGCCCCTAGAGCATGGTATGATAGACTTACCTGATTTTGATTATAAAACAATTATGCAAGAGGTACAGAAGATCCAAATCTTTTTATTAAAATGGAAAATAAAAATGTTTTGATTATTCAAATTTATGTTGATGACATAATATTTGGATCAAATCAGCAATCATTAACTGATTCTTTTTCCAACTAAATGAATTCTGAGTTTGAAATGTGTATTATGGGCGAGTTAACATTCTTCTTAGGTTTTTAAATTTCACAAAAACTAGAAGGAACATATATATCTCAACATAAGTATATAAAATATTTACTCAAAAAGTATGGTTACGACAAGACTAAATGTGTTATCACTCCAATTGGTACCTCAAATACACTTGATCTTGATGAAACTGGGAAACCAGTAGATCAAACAATTTTTAGAGGTATGGTAGGATGTTTGTTATACTTGATAGCCAGTCGACCAGACTTAATGTTTTCTGTATTATTATGTTCAAGATACTAATCTAATCCAAAAGAGTCTCATTTAAAATCCGTGAATATAATTTTTCAGTATTTAAAAAGGAACTCTTGATTTAGGTCTTTTTTACTCTTCTAGATATGTTTTTTTAAAAAGTTTTTCAGATGCTGACTTTGGTGGCTATAGAATGGGTAGAAAGAGTACGTCTGGAAAATTTCATTTCTTAGGAGATTCTTTGGTTTCCTGGTCCTGCAAGAAACAACACTCAGTAGCACTTTCCACTACTGAAGCTAAAAATGTAGCAGCTGGAAGTTGTTGTGCTCAAGTGTTTTGGATGCAACACACACTCACTGACTATGGATTGAGTTTTTCCAAAACTCAAATTCTTTGTGATAATACTAGTGTTATAGCTCTTAGTAAGAACCCAACACATCACTGTCATGAAAAACATATATATATTAGGCATCACTTTCTTAGGTATCACATACAAAATATAGATATTATTTTACAATTCATCAGAATGCAATAACAACTTGTGGATATTTGTACAAAACCATTACCTTATGATAGATTCGAGTTTATAAAATAGAATCTAGGAATGATTAAATTAAAGTAATCATTCATATATACTTCAAGTTTTACACTTCTCCTTACATTAAAAACTCCTCTTAGAAAGGGGGATAACATTTTACTGAATGTGTTTCTTATTTTCTTATGATCTTTATTTGTTTATTCTATTGGTTTGCTATTCTGCCTATCGTATTAACTGTTTAGTTATAGCTTTTACCCTTTGTTAGTCATCTGGTTTAACAGATTACCATATTGATGTTTGTTTTCCATCGGCACATCAGTCTATGGTAATGAATTTGTTTTCCATCGACACATCAGTCTATGGTAACGACTTTGTTTTCCATCGGCACATCAGTCTATGGTAAAGACTTTGTTTTCCATCGACATGACAATCGATCATATTCTTTCTCCCCATACACTTGTGGTTTCTTTCACTATGTTAATACTATTTAAAGCAACAGTTACCTTATGATCTTTGGTTGGTACATACATTCCTTACCTTGTTTTGTTTTTTTATTTAAAAAATTTAATCCCATCCATTGATTTCATTTTCTTTTAATTTCAACCATAGAAGATCAATAGTCACCTGTTTTTCGCCTATAAATAGACCCCTCCCCTCCCCAAACCCACACCGGTTTTTCACAATTGTTGAAAAAGATCTTCCCCTTTTTTAAGACTCCGTATGATCTTCCATCGTCTTCACCTTTATATCTCAGTCTTCTACCAACACTCCTGCCAAAATGTCTTCACAGACTTTTTCGGAGAAAGACTTTTTTAGAGAAAGGATAGTTTTTCGGGAATTCGTTGATTCATACGATTCGACAATCAGAAAAATTATTATTTTTTGAATGATGGAGGATCTATGTGTTGAAAAACATGTGTCTCAAGATTCGATTCTTATTGAAGAGGTTACCCAATACTACAAAACTATTTCTTTTGACAAGAATATGACTATAAACTTTGCTTTGTATGATACAAAGATATCATTGTCTGTAAAATAAGAATCCCACATTCTGAATGTTCCAACAGAAGGTGATTTTTTCTGTCCATATCATAAACTACTAGAGGAGGTTGGTACATATAATTAAAAATGTTCTGAAAATTCGCTGTTTTTGATAAATGAAGAGAAGAGGAAAGTGGCTCATCTTTCTCCAGATAACAAGTTTGTGACAACTTGGATCCAAGGTTTTCTTATCCCAAGGAAAGGGGATAGAGAAACTCTGAAAGTCTCTGATATCTTCATTCTAGACTATCTTGTAAATATGTGAAAGGTAAATCTAATGGGTTACATCTTTGAAATAGTCAAGAATATCAAGTCAGGGGTGATCAAATCTCATTTTATTATGTATCCCGCTATCCTTAAAAAGATCATTCTCAAGATCATGAAGTTTTTTAATATTCCTTTGAAAGGACAATTTATATATCAAAAACCATCATTGATAAGTAAGGGTACATTGAAGATGTTGAATGTTTTTTTTATCAGAATTCATAGCTTTTTGTTAAGGTTTAGATGCTAAATTGGCACAGAATCAATCGGCACCTATGCCAGTCAAAGCCAATCCATCTGTTGGTGATCCTAGAATGTCAGATCCGCAAACCAGTTTAAATCCAAAGAAGAATCCTAAGGACAAAAAGGAGGTTGTTTCTAGGTGGAGAAAAGAAAGATAAAAAGGAAAGGAAGGTGATCTGAAGATTTGTCTAGACCCAGCTAAAGCTATTGGTGAGAGGTTAAGGGTTTCGGATACCCTTTAGGATGAAAAGAAAAATAAGACTCTTTTGAAAATAAAATCTCAGGAATTTGATGTTTCAAAACTCATGAAAATAGTTGAGGATGCTAGTGCTCAAATAATAGAATACGTATATCAAGAGCCAATCGTACAAAGTCTCCCGCAGAAAGAGAAAGGGAAAAAAATGTTGGAATAAATATAGGAAGTTGAAGAAGAGGAAGGATATTTCCTTTTGGAATTACTTCAGATCTCAAATAAAATAATAGAAGAATCATTTCAAAAACAAAGTGAAGGCATTCAACAAGATCCTCATGCCGACCAAGCATCGGCAGAATATTTCGTAACTCTAGAAAGATTTCATTCCCAAGAAAATCAATGTCCTCAATCTTATCATACAGAAAAAACAATCATCATCAGTGAAAAAGTGGAATAAGAAAGAAAAGGGTTTGATAAAGAAAAAGGAAAATAGCGAGTCATAGACTCAATCTAATCAAATGAACTGAATTCGTACGACGAGGATATCGATTCAGAAGAGACAATTTCTATCCAAAAGGGTGATTACATTGTTCATGTTTTAAGGATAATTGAGAAGACCATTCCTTACTTTCCCAAGAATGATGTAAAAACAGATTTCATTATGGACAATCAAAGAAAGAAGTTTGGCTCTATAAGAGAATTGAGAATGAGAGTTTTGTGAGTTGAAGCCGATTTAAATGTTCTAACTGAAAGTTTGGATACTCATAAAAAGGACTGCAATAGAATGACTAAGTGGTCATACAAAAAAGAGAGCTCAGTGAATGATCATGAAGTGTCAATTTAAGACATAAGGTGGTTTTCAAATGATCTTTCAATTTCTTTTAATAAGACTGTCAACGAAACCTTTGAAAGGCTGAATCAATTGTCAAATATCCATAGATCTGATATTCCTTTAGTGAAAGAGTTGCAAGAGAGAATTAATTCTTTTCAGTATAAGTTTTCAACTATTTAATCTCTCAAAGATGAATTAGTCTTGTTGAAGAAAAAAATTATATGTTATCCAAAGACAACAAGAATTTACAAAACAGAATTGATACTATTGGAGAAGTAATCAGAGTCCAGGAGGAGACCATCAAGAATTAGGATCATCTTTTTGTCGACCAACATGAGGTTCTCAGATCTCATTGTGATTCTATATCTGAAGACAAGAAGGAAATCAAAAATATGAAAGCCGTTCTTCATGAGTTGATAAAGAAGGAAAAGGAAAGAGAAAACAAATGATTGTTTTATTTTTTTATCTTTTCATGAACTTTTGTTATCGTAATGATATTTATGTTACCATTTCCTTTTTCCTACATTTATTTTCTCTAACTCTTTCAGGAAACTCAAGATTACCCCATTATTTTTGTAAATCACAAAGGGGAAGAATGTTTTATAGAGGGATAAATTTTTAATCAAATACTTATAAATCAAGGAAAATATATGAATAAAATCCTTATGAAGATAAATACCTAAAGGTAGTCAGTTGTATTCAATTTCACATTCAGAAGAGTTTCCAATAACTCAGGGGGAGATAATTTTTCCCTTTTTTTTACTTTGTGTTTTGTGCATTCCAAAAAGGGGGAGATTGTTGAGTCAAAAGTTCTCTTTTGATTTTTATATCTTGTTTTGGAAACACAAATGTCTTTTAACATGATTATCGTACAGACCATTCTGATCATATTGACCATGCTTATCGTACTGACCATGTTGATAGTACTGACAATGCTGATCATACTGACCATGCTTATCGTACTGACCATGCTGATCGTACTGACCATGATTTTCGTACTGACCATGCTTATCGTACTGACCATGCTTTTCGTACCGACCGTGGTGATCATACTGACCATGCTTATCGTTCTGACCATGCAGATCGTACTGACCATGCTTATTGTACTGATCATGCTGATCGTACTGACCATGCATATCGTACTGATCATGCTGATCGTACTAACCATGTTTATCGTACTGACTATAATTATTTTACTGACTCTGGAAATTGTATTAACTATGTTAACAATACTGATTTTTATGAATCATACTCAGTTTTTATCATATCAGTACATTACACCATGTAATTCATATAGTACTCATACTTTGCTTTCATTATATTCTGGTTTTTGTCCTTTATCAAAAACACATGTTTCATATTAATCGTACTTATGTTTATCATCTACATATATCTTTTGTTTTAACCAAAACGATGTCGTAGAGTTAGTTTTAAACTAATCAAAACAATTTGGGGTTTTCTAGTTTCAATATGACCGTTATAATGCCAGGTGTCTAAGTCCCTCCGAGTTTTCATGAGAAATATGACTGTTGGAGAAAACATGACCGTTCTAACCCGAGGCCTATAAATAAGAGGTCATTTGAAGCCAAGAAAATATAACTATGAGACTTTGATTATATCATGTTCTAGAGAGATGTATTGTGACTTCACTCTTGCTTCGTGCGAAATCCTTGAAACTACAAAATGTGAACGTCTCATTCTTAGTTTATGTATTTAAATAAGAGCTTTGTTTTTCTTTGTGCATCTGATTAGGTGATAATGATCGAGGGCCATCGGGGATAGGGAGACAGTGCTACCGATCATCGTATCGAGGGATTTCAAGTGATTGAAAGAAAGAGGTGTGAATTACAAGTAAAATCGAGGGCTTGTGGGGATAGCAAGACAGACATCCTGATCGTCGTATCGAGCGCTTACCAAGGTGGTGGTAAGAGAGACCTGTTATCCTAGGTGAAAGGACAACCCTTCTCTTTGGGTCAATAGAATTATAATACTTTTACATTTCCACAGCTATTTGTTTAAAGAAAGGGATTTTTATTGTTTTACTTTATTAATTCATTATTCTTTTGTAATTGTATCAATTACATTAATACTGCTACATATTGTATCAATTGATTCTATAGGCTTTATGGTAGAATCCTCCACTGTTGTATTACTCTGATTAATGTATCATCTTGAATACAATTGCTTTACTTTTTATAGTATTACATCATATCATACCTTTATATTCAATACAATTGTGGTTGTTTGTTTTTATTGTGAATTGTATTACTTTAAGATCATTTAAACAAATTTCATAAGTGTTTAAACACAAAGTTTTTAAACCTACAATTCACCCCCCTCTTGTATTGTTCCATCTAATATACATATACATCAACATATTTGATCCAACAACACTATGGTGGGATTAAAAACATTTGAATGAAGAATAAAATAATTTTAAATATTGTCTCTATCACTACTATATCAAAAAGGTGATCATTCTGTTAGAACTCACAAATTAGGAGGGATGAGTCAACATATTTGTCCAATAATGGGGTATTTCTACTAATGTGGTGACCAATAATATTTTTCACTCCTATATTATCAAAAATATATAGTCCAAACATATATATATATTAAGATAATCCACAATATGAGGTGGGGTTTACCCTATATTTTTTAGTTGAAACTAAATAATAACATGGTCATAAAAGAAAAAATAACTTTGACACAAGAATACATGAAAAAAATCAAAGGGAATATGGAAAGAAATTATTTCTTTGTGTCTGTATAGTTTTATAGTGTATGGTCTAAGGTTTGTGAATCATAATTAAATTTTTTTGGATCCCTCTAAACCTTTCATGATAAAACAACCACATGTATATAGTTAAAGGAATCACATATGAGCCTAAAGAGAAAATATCACCTTATTTGTTGGATAATGGATGGGTAAATGTGACTAATTTTTAGATAATTAAAACAATTATCACAATTTTAATCAAACATAAACTCAAAATACTTTGTAAATAATAAAGAAAAAATAAGTATAATCTTGTCTAATTCATTAATTAATCGGTTATAAAAAGCAATATACCCAATAAATATCATACCTTATGAATGTATTTGAGATATGGAAGAGAGAAAATTATTTAATTTTTTTTATTTTTTAACATATATTCCATCCTAAGATATTACATTTATAAAAGCTATTCCATGATCTACTAAAAATAGGGTTTATAATAATTTAATTCCAGATCATTTTTAATGAATCAGCAATAAACAACAACTATGTGTTCTTAGAAATCATCAAAGATCCATAAATAGTTAAATAATCCATGAAAATTCCATGTAATGATCTATATTTTTAGATAAAATACTTACTATATAATATTGAATGTTCAATGAGCATTACACAAACCAAATGTAATCATCATATATAAAATTATGTTGAATTTATTGGTAAATTTAATATTTTCTTATTAAAAAAGAACTATATATATTTTTAATTCAATCAATGTAACATTTTCTTAAATAAAGATAAAGTAAATTGGTCCATAAACCATGATTGATTATGTTAGTGGTTATAAATATTGATATGAATGTTGTTTTTCAGACATGTAATAGCATATTAATTTCTTTATTTTAACACTATAGTTATTCCAGTTTTCTCTGGACTAATTTTAACTAGTATAAAAAAAATTATTATATTAATGAAATACTAAAAAATATAAAAAAATAATATATTATTTTATTTTTTTAAACATAATGTCGATAACATCATTCATGTACGTGTGGACTACCCCTTTAGAAAGAGTTAGGACTCTCTTTTCATCACCACGCCACATGGATGATATATATATATATTTAATGAAATAATATGGTATATTTTATATTATGATAATTCTGTAAATATAATATATTACTTATATATTTTCCATAATTCATTTTTTAATAAATGGAAAACCTAATATGAGAGGATTATGTCTATGTTTTTAGGTATCCTTTATTTCAAGGACATAGAATCCCATTGGGAAAATGAGTTTCTTCACTCTCATAAGGATGTCCTCAATCACTTTAATTGGGTGTGCAATACTCTGATTCGTAATGTTCACCATGATTCTTATAGTTTAAAGTTATCCAACCTATAAATATGTATATTATATGTGAAATATCACATTAATATAATCTCTTAAATTAAGAATTAAATTATAAAATAAGGTCTCCCCTAGTGTGACAGTTATTTTAAATATTCCTAGATCCTTTAACTTTATTTAAATCATTGGTTTTATCAAGTCCAATACATTTATTCTCAATTTCACCCTCTAATTTCCCATTCTACATTGTTTATAGGTTAAAATATACTTAAAAAATTTCATATCAAGGAATATACTTAACTAAATCTAAAATATACAATTTAAATTCCACTTTTCTAAAAGTATAGATGTTATATTTTTTATTTTCATTATAAATAGTCTTACTATATTTTAAAACTATTTGAAAAATATGAGAGTAATTTTAAGATGAGGGGAATCATTAATTATAAATTTCTTAATTTTTTTATCATTAGATGAATATTTTAGTGATTGAGAATAAGAGTTTTGAAGAATATGGCTTTTCTCAAGGTTGTAATGCACATGACTCGGAACATTGTATAGGGATAATTACTTTCTACGATGAAGTGTAATGGTATATAAATAATCTTTTTCATTAGGATTTAAAATAATATGGGATGTTAATTCTTAGGAAACATACATCTTTATCAACTCAATAGTGGTTTCTAATTATCTTACATAATTTCACATGTTTTAGACTACGAATTATTTAATTTATTGGAAATGGAGGTTCTATGATGAAATTTAATTCACCATTGTAACACCCAATAATTATAAAATAATAAAATTTTATTTCATATAGTATATAATATACAACATTTATTTTATCTTTTGTTACATGCAAGCTCATGTTTCATTAATAGCTTGTGTTACAAACAAGACCGAGTTTTACTAAACTACAATATACTGTTAATATTATTATTTAATATGAAAATTATCAAATACATGTTGGAATGGAATTTAAGAATATAATTAACTAACATATGAAAATATGTAGTTTATACATGTACATTTTTATTCTATAGATAATAAATAGAATCATTTGGAATAAAATGAAATGTTTTCTAAAAAATAGTATTTTTTAAAAGATTGTTTAGTCGCGCTTTGCTTAATTAATTTAAAATTAAAATTTACTACTTTAATAAAATTTATTTGAAAAACTAAACGCCATTTTTAAAATAATTATATAAAAATTATCTTATGGTGAAGGTTTGTGATTTTTTTGAGAAGATTTGTTTTTTTTAATAGTGAAAAATTTTAACTTTTAATTCAAAATGCCTTTTTGTTTAAAGTATTTATAATGTTAAATTATATTTTTAATTATTTTTAATGAAAAATTAGTTAAATTTTATATTTATTAATCCAATATAGGTAAATGTTTTTCATTTTGATATTGAATTTGGATATAAAAACTGTGTAGACTTTTGAAAATTTTCTATTTAAAGACCAGCTTTTTCATCGTGTCTGTAGGATTAATTTTAAATTAAAATTTTCCACTTCTATGAAATGAATTTGAAAAAATTGATTTCAAATTTGGAATCCTAATATTTTATATTGTCTAATAATTTCAACTTAAATTTTTTCCATCATTAATAGTGAAATAGTAAAAATTAATTATCGTGATTAAGGGAAAAATGGGTTTACTGGGAGTTAAACCAAGAAGATTAGGGTTAAAATGGCTTACCAATTTGTATAACATGAATATAAAAGCCATATTTAGACCCGTATGACAGTATTATGTATTTTTATTAGTTTTTGGGACACTTTTCCTTGAAGGTGACTTATACAATAAGTTAAGTAAAGAAAATAACAAAAAAAGAGCCTTCATTGATTAAATATCTATAAAGCGTTGAGATAGGTTAAATGAATATATATTCATTTATAAATATTATTTTGAAATATAAATTATTTTTTATCATTATATTTTATTTTAATTTTTTTAAGATGAAATAATTACTTTAAATTCTTAAAAAATACCAACAGAGGAAATAGTTAGTTAATCATAAAATAAAATAAATGATACTAAAAATTTTAAAAGTTATCTAAATTGAAATAACTAATATGTTAAATTATTTTTTATATTTTTATATTATTTTATATAGGTTTGATGATAGTATATTTTAATTCTATCATTGTATTGATATTTTAAATTTAAATTAAATGAATAGTGTCAAATTAGACATTAAATGTTTTTTATAATAAATGATTTTTTTTAATAATTTAAATTAATAATAATACAATATTTTTATAAGTTATTTATAAATGTTAATAAATATAAAATATTTCCATTAATGGACCAATTTATATTTTATAATGTTTGTATTGACCGCTAAATAGTAAAAACATTGTTAGCGTGATTAAGGTTAAAATAGTATCTTTGCATGTTACATACACTTGTGTTAAGATTAATTTTCAACACACATATGATATTTATTTGATAAAATATATTTCTTATATATAATTAATGGTACTAAATTATCTAATATGGCTCACTATAATTTAGTCTTAAAGGAAAAAAATTACATAGGTTAGAAAACTAATTACCATAGTGAAAAAACAAAATGGTAAAAGTATGGAAACGTAGAGGTAAAGGAAAAAAATGTTTAAAAATTAATTTTATTGTGTTTTGTAGGTTTTATAGACCATATAATACCTAAAACCATTAATTTAAAAAAAAATCTACTTGAGGTAATATTGGCCTCCCAATAGTGAATACTTTTTGGTATTTACATAAATATCACTCCTCCTCAACTATAAAAGGTCACTCACTCCGCTTTCTTATTCACACCAATCAAGCCATTTGGATTAAAAAAACCTAAAAAAATCACTTAAAATCTCAATAAATGGATCCTAAAAGATATAGTGTGGGCATAAAGGAAACCTAGGAAGGATTTAGTGTAAGACTAAGGAGGATACCTAAAGTAGAAGTAATATTATTCAATGAGCATCATTATTTTATTTCTTTATCAACCTATTTAAATTATTATTAAACAATAATGATATAATATTATAAATATATTACATATAATGATATGATTTTATAATATGATAATTACCTACAACCATCTCCACATCCATCAAATGTGTTATGAAATCATCGTTCGTGTGTACAGCGGACTACCGCCTTGCTAACTGATGTCAGTCATTCTTCTATTTCCATCTTTCATAGTTGGGTATGATGATGGATATAAAGTAAATATAAATTATTTATAAAATATTTATACCTATTTATTAATTATATCATATATATCTTTTTTATTTTCCATTCCAAAGGGGATACGATAATGTCGCTTGTGTGTATGGAGGACTACCGCCTTACGAAGTGGTGTGATTCGTCTCTCATTAATGCTTTACATGAAAGGTGATAAGAAAAATTTTAATTATGATATGTGATAAAAATAAAATAATTATTATATTAATGAAATACTAAACAATATAAGAAAATAATATATTACTGTATTTTTCTACACTTAAAGTCGATAACATCGTTCATGTACGTGTGGACTACCCCCTTTAGAAAGAGATATGACTCTCTTTTCATCACCACACCACATGGATGATATATATATATTTAAAAAAATAATATGGTATATTTTATATTATTATAATTCGGTAAATATAATATATTACTGACCTCTTTTCCATAATGATCACTAAAAAATAGAAACATTACTCGTGTGCATGTTTGGCTCAGCGTCTCCATGATCATTACATAGTTTATTTCTCAAACCCATATTTCATAATTGTTCATAAAATTATAATTTGTGTATAAATATGATAATTATTTCATTATTATTATTTGTGATATGATATAACTATATAATATGTGCAAGAAGTGTAACTTTCATTACAAATCACAAGTTAGAAAATAAAGCAATTAACACTTGATTCAATGAAAATAATGAAATATTATAAACGAATGGGTGAGAAGATGTTATAAAAGGAAATATGGGATATTATAAATATTAATATGGTTCAGATATAATTTAATAAAATGTTTAAAACCACTATATAGGATGATAAATCATGTTCACTGAAAAGGAAGTTCCAGGTAAGTAATTTCATCTCAATTTACATTCCATTGAGACATATATGTTATTATGCATCGATTCACTTTTATATGGTGTATATAATTTTCCTTTGAAATGTAATATCATGATTAAATCATTATTAATGGTTTTTTAAGTTTCATTTTTAATTATCTAATCCAAGGGGATTTGACTTGAAAATTCCCAAGTGGTAAATATTATTATGCAATCTCACATTCTTTTGTGATTGTTAACATTCTCTTGAAACAATGACTTTATTGTAACAATTTTTAATTTTTAATTAAATTTATCATAAATATTCATATTCTTGTCTGATGAGTATTATTATTTCCTAAGTCATATACAATTTTTATATATGGTGTATACATTGAATGATATTTGATTAATTGAGGAAATAATGCTAAATCTATATATTTTACTCATTACTGATATTTGATGATAAGGAGAAATGATTAATGAATTAAATTGATCCTTTGATATATGAGAAAATGTTTGGAAATTAAGTTATGGTTGTGTAATACACTTTATATAGCCCATACATGCATCAAAGCACCTCATGATTCAAATCAGTTGGCCTAATTAAATGTGTTCCTACATATAGTTTCAAAAAATCTTGTGAAAGGTCTTGACGGTTGAGGTATCAATGGGTTTTTACCCCATATTTTTAAAATATATAGAGGTTAGAACTTGATATTAGATGTTTTTATGATCTTTAGAGATAACAATTAATAATTAATCATTAACTTTATTGAGAATTTAGTTATTTTGTTATCCAAAATATTTTCACAGTGATATTATCTGTAGATTCATTTAATTTTTACTTTTTTTATTGAATGTCTTATGTTTTCATTTATTTTCCTTACCATATTTATTTTACCTTATCTTATCATCATTTACAAGTTATTTAAACATATTTTTTTCAATTATTTACCTTTCCATATCGATTACTCTTATTGATTCATGATAGATTCTATTGTACTTAACCCTTATTATGAATTTGATCACACTCTTATTTTGTTTTCTTTATCAGGAATCCATTAAGTGTACTATGTTTGATATATAAGGATATTCTAGAGGGTGTGATTATATTCTTTAAAGAAAATAATTTGTATTATCAATTGTATTATTGGAATAATATATGTATCTATTTTACTTAGACAAATAAAATATTTTTTCCTTTAGGATGTGATTCATTATATCTTATTGCAATGTAATAAATAAGGCATTGAATTTGGGATACTGGGGATGGGGTCACTATAGTTGGTAATAAATTAATTTTAGTATAAATCTTCGGAACTAGATTTAGGAAAATATATATTAGGTAACATAAACGTTTGATATAATTTGAGGATAAGTATAAAAGAACATCCTAATGATTTGGTAAGGAAGAGATTATGTGGTTTTTACTAGAAAATCCATCCCTATATGGATATTATAAGTGGTTTTGGTTCTGATATAGAGGTACCTATGGGAATTAACTCTAACAAAGACATGTCAATCTTTACTCAAAAATTACATTGTACTTGATAATGGGCCTTATTGTGGACCAAGTTTGACACTCCTGAGGGATATTATTATGATCATTCATGTTTTATTTACAAACCATTATGAAAGATTTAAAAATAAATATATCACCAATGAAACCATGTTTATGATTATGAGATTACATGTGCATAAATTTCTTAATTTGTGTTGAGTAGTTCACTAGTTTTGGATTATAGACTCTATTTCATAGGGATATGATATCATCTAGTGTATGAAATCATTTAGAAATGGATCCTTGTGGAAATAAAGATAACCTCACAAATTCACATGATCCAAAGAGCAAGAATAATCATATATTTTAGGAGCATAAGACAATATTTCAATGAGAACTAGTTTTTCAAACATTCTCATCATATGAGTACATGGTATATTGGTCTAAAGAAATAGGGAATAAATTATCTAAGTATAATGTCTTCTAAGGGAAGAAATAGAAGAAGATAAAAATAAATAAAAATATAGATAATGAAAAAAAAGTAAATATATATTCTCAAAAATGTTATACATGTGGATGGAAACACCATTTTATATAATTAAAATTAAAAGGAGTTTGATTCAAGTTTGGAGAAAAGGGCCAACATGACCGTGAATTCAAGTGAAATAAAAAGTTTTCCAATATTCAATTCTTAAACTATAAAGAATTGGGGCACTATACAAACAATTTTCCCAAGCGTCAAAGGAATAAACCTCAATAGAAGATAATGGATCATGTTTAAGATTATGATATTCCCATAGATGAAGATTAATGATTAATGTGCTTCTGTTGGGATTAAATAATTATGTCATTTGGGTATTTTATCAATGATTTCATGGTTATAAGAATTATGAAATGGATAATTATTGTACTATAGTATATTTAATTAAGGATTTGAGATCATATGTTGAATTGTGCCGATGACTAAGAAAAATGATTCAGTGGAAATTTGAACTTCTTAGAAAACACATGATTGACTGAAATATAACACTTAATATTTTATTAATTTTGAGATAATTATGTGGTTATAAAGAGATTATTGATATGGTTAAAGTAAATTATATATACCAATTACATTGTAACTAATTATTGATTTGTTGAAAATTTGGTTTACGCTCTCATTGATAGAGTATACAATATTTTTGGATTTAAGGAATATATCCAATAATTTGTGTTTTATTTAAGGAATAAATAAGTATCTATGTTGTCAACATGGATTTATGGTAATTAAGTTTATTGCCATGTTTCAATATAATAAATGATGAATATATTCTAATGTTTGATATGTGATGATTAAGAGGAAATTTATTTTATTTTGGGAATATAATGTCGATTTAGTGACATTTCATCTAAATATGGATATATATTTTTTGGAAAAGATATAAGTTTAACTATTTATGGAATGGATTAAGTTGAACTCCATGTGTTCTTTGATAAACTTTTCTAACCAGTTTGGTTTTAGTAAAGATATGTGAAATATCTTGTTACTCTTTTATGGATCATGTTATCTATTAAAAGGTAATTTTAGTTCTTCAAGCATAATAAATTCATTTTTGGATATTCATTCGTTGGACTCTTGAAAGTATTCACCCATTAGTGACCTTTATATGTGAACTCTAATATGGGATTTTTTATTTCTAAAAATAATTACTGTGATGCTTCTGGGGTAGTATAAATTGAGCTCAAATAAGAAAAAAAATCAATTCCAAAGAGCAAAAACACTAACATCCTCCAAAAATGACAGACATATTTCTTCACATATCCAATTATCCAAAAAGATCCAATAAATTCCAATCATTTACTTAAATAAACATATAATAAGATACAAAATAAACAACTAAACAAAGGAAGTGAAAATTGGACATATTTATTCAGTTTGTATATATATATATATATATATTAATCTAATTTGGCCATTAGTCCATTTTGGTGTTAGTCCATTTCAGCATGTGGACATTAAGGAATTTGGCCATTTGGGAATTTGGGAATTTGGAAAATTGGCCATGTATCCATTTTTATAATTAGCCATAAGATAAATGGGATAATATTCCATTAGTCCATAAGTACATTAAGCCAATAGGATAATATTCCATTAGGACAATATGAAATTAGGTATATAGGATAATAGTCTATTTGGCCAATTGTCCATTATTCCATTTGGCTATTGGTTTGTTAAGACATTGGGCAATTAGGTTGTTGGGCTGTTAGGCCATTGGGCCCTTAAGCCACTATGTCATTAGTCTATTAGGGCGTGTTTTCATTAGGATGTTAGGGCGTTTGGCCATTAGCACGTTAGACCGTTCAGTATAAAGGATGTTAGGGCATTAGGCCAAATGGGCCTTAGAGCGTTATGGAGTTGGGGTGTTAGGGGGATATGGAATTAGGGAATTCAGTCATTAGGGTGTTAGGTCATTAGTATATTAGTGCATTAGGGTGTTAGGCAGTTATGATTTTTGGCCATTAGAGCATGAAGCCGTTAGGGTGTTTAGCCATTTGGGAATTTGGGAATTTTTCCAATTGGACAATTCTCCATTTAGCCAATTGGTCGTTAGACCATCCGGTCATTAGTCCAATAAGCTAATATTCCATTAGATCAGAAGCTTAATATGACATTTTTCTGATAGTAAATTAGGTAATTAAAGAAATATTCAATTTGGTCAATTTTCTATTAGTCTATTAGGTCATTAGGTCATTAGGCCATTGGTCAATTTGGCCATTTAGCTATTAGGTCGTTTGGTAATTAGGCTGTTGGAAAATAAGGCTATTTTGTATTAGGCCTTTGTTCCATTAAGACATTGGGACATTAGGCCATTAGGCCATTTGACCATTTGACCATTAGTTAATTAGGGAGTTTGTCCATTAGAGTGTTAGGGAGTTAGGCCATTTTGGTGTCAGTCCATTAGGGAGTTTGGCCATTTTGAAATTTTAAAATTAGGCCAATAGGTCTTGTCTCCATTTATAAAATTGGCTATTAGGCCTATCTTTTAATATTTAATTTTGATATTTTCTCATTAGACCAATATGATAATATGTTATTATCCCAATATGATATTTGGTAATTAATAAATTAGGTAATTTTGATAGTAGTTCAATTGGAATATTGTCCATTTGGTTGTTAGGTTGTTCGACCATTAGGCTGTTAGGGAGTTAGGCCATTAGGGAATTAGGATCTTAGGGAGTAAGGGTATTAGGGCATTAATCCATTAGTGATTTAGGCTATTAGGGAATTATGCCATTAGGGTGTAAGGATGTTAGGGAATTTGGACTTTCGAGCATCAGGAAATTAGGAAATTAGGCCATTAAGGCATTAATCCATTAGGTCGTTTGGACTTTAGAGTGTTATGAAGTTAGGGAATTAGCACATAAGGGTGTTAGGCCATTAGGTTTTTAGTGCGTCAAGGCGTTAGGCCATAAAGGGAGTTAGCCTATTAGGGGGTTAGGCCATTAGGGTGTTTTTCTATTCAGGTATTTGGGAATTTGGATACTTTTTAAAGTCTCCAATTAGCAAATTAGTCATTAGTCCATTGTGCCATTGGTCTCACTACTCTAATCAAGTAGTGAAGTACTATGATCGTAGTACATGATGGGGTGGTTTGGAAGGTGGTTTGGACAACCATTCTACTTTTTTCCCTAGACGTTGAACTATATAGAGTAATTTTCAGTACTCAATAGCCCACCGAACACTAACACCTTGGACAACCCCCTCCCAACCCCCTTCATCCCCCAACATGTCCCAGATATCCACCCCCCTAAACACCCCCGGTTATCCCCCCACCCTATAATCTCACCCCAACCACTCAAATCCCCACTCCCAACCCACTTGGACATCCACCCCTTAACCCCCCCCCCCCCCCCCGAATAGCCCCCAACACACCCAACCCCTTGGACGTTCCACCTCAGATCCCCACACTCCCCTCGGATGCCCCCACCCAAGGAAAAAACTCACTACCAATAAACCCAGATAGCCCCACTCCCCCCAAGATAACCCCATGCATTCCTTGGATAGCCCCCACCTGCACAACCCGACCCCCTCCACCATGCATTCCCCAACGCCAGATTCATTTTCAATTACACATGCACAATGTGTCACATTCATTTTTATGTAATTATAACCAACACTATATTCTGTAAAACATGAATCTTAATTCATTATACAATTAATTATCAACCTATTCTGGTGTTTCATTATTTACTAATTCTTATACAGAATAACATGGTACTCCACTACACAACAAAACATACAAAGAAGTATAGTATATATTGTACATTATCTCACAACATATTATGAAGATGGTTATCATGTTATAAAGAAAAAAAATTTCCATTAGGTGATTTGGTCTTTTATCTATTTGGGAAAAGGCCATTAGGCAATTTGTTCATTAGGCTAATAGGATAATATGTCATTTGGAAAATAGGACATTAAGGATTTAGGATGTTCATCCATTTGGCCAATTCATCCATTGGGTTTTGGGGAATTAAGACATTTGGATGATAGGCCATTGGGATATTAGACCGTTGGGAAGTTAATCTATTGGGACGTTAACCCATTTAGATGTTAGGCTATTGGGGTGTTAGGAGATTCATTCATTAGGTCGTTGGGTTGTTACGCCATTTGTCCACTGGGCCATTAGTCTGTTAGGGCCATTAGGCTTTTAAGCCATTATTCTATTATGCTATTAGGGCGATACATCGTTAGGGCATTAGTCCCTTTGGGAGTTAGGAAATTAGGGAATTTTTCCATTTGGGCATTTGGGTATTTAAGAATTTGGGAATTTGTCCAATTATCCATGTCTCTATTCTTCCAATTGGTCACTTGGACAATATGATAACATTCCATTTGGAAATTTCATTATTTGTCTAATAGGAAAATATGCCATTAGGCATATAGGACATTATGTAATTTGGATAGTAGTCCATTTAAGCAATTTCTATTATGCCATTAGGTCATTTGGGCATTAGTCCATTGGGGCGTTAGGTCATTGGGGCATTAGGCCCTTGGAGAATTAGGACAATGGGGCATTAGGCCATTGGGGTGTTAGGCCATTGGGAAATTAGGCCGTTTGGGGCATAAGGCCATTGGGGTGTTCGGCTATTGGGGAGTTAGGGATTTGGGGTGTTAGGTCATTGGGTTATTATTCCTTTTAGGACATTGGGGCATTTGGTTATTGGGTCATTGGGCCGTTGGACTATTCATACATTCGGTCATTATGCCAACATGCTAGTAATCCATTCATCCCTTAGGCCAATGGTCAATTAAGCCATTGGTCCATAAGGCTATAGGTACCTTATTCCATATGGACACCTAGCCTAATTCTTATCCACCAATAGAGATTTTATGAAATTATCTACCACAATAAAGTAACCAATTACCGATAATACTCATAAAATTTAAAAACATGAAATTTTTTAAAAACTTAAATTGTTCTAATATCAAGAAATTATATATTTAAAGACCAATTAATTAAATAAAATTTATTCAATAATAAAAATAAAAGAAACACACATCGTGAAAACGATACGTCATGTGTGGTCATGGCTGCAACCTCCATCAGATGTGCCTGGTGCCTAATAAAAATAAATTTTCTAATTTTTACAATAATAAGAATAATAGAAAGTATATAAATAAATTATTTATAAACCAGTGTTGTATGATCCCCAACACCATCACCCTGATTCACATATTCTCGTAGTGTTCTATCCTTAGTGATCAATTGCACATTTACCTCATCGATAGCGTGTAACCATGCTTGGAAATCTGATGGTGGCTATTTCATCTGAGAGAAAACAAGAATGACAACCTCAACACGTGATTCTATAGGACACGGAATCCCCATTCCATAGGTAAACCCATATCCATGCCCATAATGACCAATAATGTGATTGAATATCTCATCCCTTCACATGGAAAGCTATTATGTGTCCTATGTAAACTATTCTATCTAATTATTAAACTTGGCGTGTGCAATAGTTAAAAATATATACACATATATCTTTATATATAGATTCATATATGTATTGGTAATTAGTTCTAGAACATACTATTAGAACTCCAGCCTATGGATCATTTGGATCACGGGTTCTCATCCACACTGACATTTAATTAATCGGTTCCACTTCCTCCCATAACATTATACCAGTAAAATATAAAAATATAATATAAAAACATATTAAAAATTCATTTAAATATAAATAATAAATACATCACCTTGGATCTGAGACACCTGACGAGTCACGAGCCTGTGAGGTTGTCCCTCCAATGCTCGATTCTCGGAATGTCATGCTGACATCTCCTGCATTAAATTAATTAAAATATCAAATGAATATAATATCACACATTATTGAAAATATTTACACCAAAATAAATATACTATATACAAAGGCCTCAGTAGAAAAATATGAAACTATGTCATGGCACTGAGATGGGAGAACACCTCTCGAGACTCTTTATAGAATGTCTGGGAAACCCACATTCAGTACCCAGCGATCCCTCATGTATCTTACTTTATAATCCTTCAAAATAAAATGAAATTCTATCATACACAACATCCAAAACTCATCAGGTTACCCTTTCTTATTAGTCTATATAAGAAAAAAATCAGAAATGTTCCTATTTATTAAACATAAAAAAGAAACTAAAATTGAATTCTTACCTAAACATCCCTCCAAATCCGATCAAATGTATCATGAGTGATAGAAGCCTAGTCACATGTAGTCAAAAAAAAATTGATGTGGTTTTTATATGATATAACCTAGAAGAGGACTAAATGAAGGTTCAATCATTCTCATGGGATGAAATCTCTCATCAAATGAAAAATCAAGGGTCGTTTCAATATTCCATGATGAAATTACATGACTAGGGCCTCTCCTGTGAGAGGAAGAAGCGGTCAAGTTTGATCATGTGGAAAATAATTTTATAAATAATTTTACATATGTTCATATATATATATGGCATGTCTGTTTAGAAATTACAAAAATATTAAACATAGTTACATTCAAACATACCTCAACCCTGAGGCATAAAAGGATCAGATGGATGATGTGGATCTGATCCATGTTCACCTGACATGTCATCTGTTGTAGAAAAACTTAGTAAGGGGCCATTAAAAGTGTCAGATAGATAAATTTGATTGTCTAAAAAAAATCAATCTTGGTTGTTAATAACTAAAAGGGATATAAATGGATTAAAACATCATAAACATAACAAAACAGGTATAAAATTATGTACAAAAATGGATTCTATTTAAAGGTTTCTATTAATGTGAAGTGATTTACTATAGTGTACTATTTTACCAAGTTATTAAACATTCATATAATAGAATAGTTCTTAGCTTTTCCAGTAAAAATATCTTTTAATTTTACTATAGTAATATAAAAATTGTTTTTTCAGGGTTACGTGTGGGGCTCCAGGGGTTGGGAGGGGTGTTGTCTAAGGGGGAGGATTTGGGGTGGTTAGGGTGGGGTTGGGGGCTCTAGGTGTTGGGAGTGGGGCTATCATGGGCGGGGGGGGGGTGTCTGGGGGGAGTTGGTGGGGGTGTCCAATTGGGGGTTTGGAGTGGGGTCCATCCTAGGCTGGTGGTCATGGTGTATGGGGGCTTTTTTGGGGTCAGTTGTCCAGGCGGGGGAGATACAGGGGGTTGGGAGTTGGGGTTGTCTGGGTCTTGGGTCTAACTTGGTGGAGGGGGAGGGGCTATGTGGTGGGGGAGGAGATGTCCGAGGATAGGGGTGAAGGGGTCTATCTATGTGGATGGGTTGGTTCAGAAAAATATTTAATAAAAATTCTTATGTACCAAATTATTTTTTTGTTGTTTTAAAATAATTTAAAAAGGGAATTAAACATAAAACTGGGAAAACAAATATATGTTTCATTAAACATGAAAATTGATCATTTTTCCTTCGACAACCACTCTAACCTAATAAATATATTATTCACATTGATGTATTGTATGTTGATCATTTTGTTGGGAAACAAAGGGAACCGTCTTGAGTTCATATTTTTCAAATAAAAAAACTCCTCATTTGTATATTTTCACAACTACTTGACAACTAGGATTCAATGGAATTGTAATGAAGAATATCGTTTCATCCTGTGATGTCAAAATGAAAGGTCTGTTATCAACCCGTTCATTTCTATATAACATATAGTTAAAATCCTCCAATGTAAACTATTATTGATCGACATTTCTTCCACATACTAGATCAACCAAATAACACTATAATAATATGTACTACAACCCATGTGAATATGCAACTACAATGATGTGTTTCAATTGAACATTGTAATAACCAGAATCGATGAATGTAAAACTGAAGCCAATTTTTTGTATCTAGTTTTTCATCAACATATTTATTTCAAAATTAAAATCCATTTTAATTTATATCATTATAATGACGATCCATTACAGATGGACCCTCAGCTAGTTGGATAAATTATTCAATTAGTGTAGGGTCACCTAACTCCCTCAGATTACGATCCAACATAATTCAAAAAATTCTATAATGAATTCCACAAAAAAATTTGTATAATACATCAATCATGATGAAAATAATTTTATACATTCAAAATCATTGAAACAATCATGAAATAACACATAATGTGATTGATGAATTTGATGCTTAGTAACACAATATATCTCTTATTTAATATCATTAATTTGTTTCATGAAAATGATAATATGATGATTAAATAAACAAATTTATCAAAATATATATGTAAAAGTTAGAAAATAAATGTGATAAGCCACATACTTTATTAATGTTTCAACTAATTGATTATTGCAACTGATATATCTGTGATCTAGTATCTACTAGATGTTGTAAAAATTAAATTGAGTTCCTTATCCAACTAAACCATCAAGAATCCAAGAGGGATTTTATAATTTTGTTTCAACATCCATAAGGTATTCTACACAAAAATCTATTTACTCATCCATCAAAAAACCATTGAATATCAATGCCTCTAGACGAGCTCTGTTGCATAAAAATCTTTTAAATGTATTCAGACACTGCTCAATAGAATATATCCAACATAATTTACCTAGACCAAAAACCATTACCTCATCTATTGCTGCACTATCAAGTGAACCATAACAAAAAAATGAGGGGGAAATAGATTCTCAATGTGAAAAAGCACAAGTGAAATTATCTCCTAAAAACATTCTAAATCACTTATTATATGATTTCTTTAAAAAATATTTCTAAATTAATTACACATCTAAATCAATATTTAAACATCATTGGGGGTTAAAAATCACAATTTTCAATTTGAATCAACTGCTGAAGTAGAATGTGATTGTCATGACTTTTCACCCATTGAAATTTCATGCTCCTCAAATTCACAAACATTGAAATATTATAAGAGTATCCATTAGGAACCTTGAGTATCCTTAAAATGGAAATAAAAATATCTATCATTTTTAGTCTTCTTATACAGTGCACCAGTCATATATTCCTTGTTTCAATTTGATAACTGTAAAAAAATTGTTTCCTTTAACCCGTTTCTTCCAAATCATTACATGCATTAACATGGTCCTCTGAATTTCCACTGACACATAAAATGTTCCACCATATATTTTCAAACACAATTTTTCAATGCGCATGATATCCATATTATTGATTATAATTTTAGATTTCCAATAGAGGAGATTGTAAAAAATACATTTTTTTACAATTCTCACTACACTTTGATTACGCACCACCAATATTAGGTAATGGATGAACCACCAAATTCGAAACATTATATACCATGCAGATATTTTCACCCTCAATGTGTCATAACATTTGTACTCCTACCATGATCTTTGGTGTTGGGCATAACTAAATAGACCCATCAAATGATAATCTGTCCTTTCTCAACCTATTCTGAGGGGGGGGATTTATGTGACCCATGTATGCCCATTTTTGGAATGTTTATGCCAAATAGATTTTTTTACATGTATTGCATAAAGGCAATGAAAATTCCCTTTTCATACTCAAGCCTGAGAAAATTGCATAAGAAAGGATGTCATTGAATGCCTACAATAATGTTGCTTTTAGTTTATACATTTAATTCATTTCAAATTCATAATTCCTCACCCCATAACACCAAAATTAAGTCAACTCATTAAGCAAAAGGCTGATGTTAAACATCAATCTTATCCACTAGACATCAAGGTCCATCAATTAGAGTATAAAGTAATATAAATTATTTCTTAAATCAAATCCAAAAAGGAAGATTATACAGAACCAACACCACAAGCCATGTGCTATGATTTTCACCTTACATATACAAGAATTGATTGGAAACATCTGCTGCCAACCCTGACTAGACATTACATACAACTTTAGAATATTATGAGTGTCTCTTATCTAAATAATTCCATGCATGACAGTATGCCAGGTGTTTTAACATATCACTTTCCTATTTTATTCTCACATTCCATATCATTAAATTTGATACATTAGATGACCTAAAAATATTTTCTACCATGGATTTTGGGGAAGGTGATGAAATTTTTTTATGGTAATTAGTTTTCCCAATTTCACAGTCTGACTTTGATGAGTCTGATTTCACATATTCTCTTTCCACATAGAAGCACCACATACTGTAAAAATATCCAAATGGGAGGTTTCTATTATAAACAACATTTGTTTGTTTTCCCATTAATCTATGGTCTCATATGTAAAACATATGTTCTATATCAACATACGAGCATTATAATATGACGTAGGAATATTAGAGCCAACTAGAAGAACCTTTTTGAATAACACAAACAACATGTCAAACGTTGTGTCATACCACTAATTCAATGTCATATATTTAAACAACACTATAATAAATGAAATTTTATTGTATGAAATACAACAAGTATATAATTCCATTTTTACATCATAATGTACATCATAGAACAAGCTCGAATCATGATATATGCTACAGGACAATTATAACTCACTAGTCTCAACATTATGGATGTTAATTCCTTCAAGTTTCAACCCACATTCCATTTCAGTTATCATTTCATGCATTGCATCATTCATCCTCACATCAACATCAAACTGAATTTCATGTGTATTTTGAAAACTAAAATATTCTTCCCCATGATAATTCCAAATATTATAATTTTTGAGAAATAAATTAATAAATAAGTGATCCCTCAAGGTATATAATATGAATTGATATCTGTTTAAACAATTTCTACATGTGAAACAAATATAGTCACATTGAAATCCTCCACTGAAATCAATAAAATCCATAATTCCCTTCAAATATTCTATAGACGTATGATTTGGAAGATCAATCCCACTCTTATCCATAATAATATCTGTATAAAAAATTTTAAACAATATATCAAATTACATTCATTTTTTATATCAAATATATTTTAAATAATGACCGACCAATTGCATGTGGACCATTGATAAAATAAAAAATTTAAATATCAAAATAATAAAAAAGAGAATATATAATGAAATTGAAGTTAAATACCATGTCATCACCACCATATTGGTATGTTACATATAATTACGATTCTATATTCAAGGGTCTATAAATATATTTTGAATAAATATTTTTTGATTGAAATGAAATATTACATAACTATAGAAATATAAGATAAAAATATGTATAACTATGAAACATTGTTTATAATTAATTTGGTCTATCATTCCATAGAGTAACGATTTTTCATGAAATGAATATTATAGATATTGAATCTCATTATTTATACATATGGTATACAAATTTTTTTCTCAATTGTTTAATTTTTCACAATCATTGGTTAATTTTTATCTTAAGTTAACTGATTGGGTCATCCATAACATGCTTGTCAGTATTGAGCTGTGAATTTCAAGTCTCATTCGAAAATGTGTTTCCATAAAGTGACTCACAATTAACATATAATACTCCAGTAAACATGTTCATTGGTGCTCATAAATTTATTATTCATCATAATATGGAGGTAGATAGATCATGATTCATATATAATGTCATTATTTAACTCATTTGATTGGATGGGTGGGGGAGTCGATCAGTTAAAAAACAAAATATATTATATATTTCATAAACTAAAAAATAATAAACCAACATGAAGAACAAGGAAGAAGTGGTCCACTAATATCATAATGCATAAATTTTGGTACAATATAATCAAAATAATATATATCAACTATAACCATATAATGTAAAATAATAAATTAAAAAAATGAAACACAACATAATAACTTTCATACGTATGTGGTACATTAAAAAATGCATCAAATAACAATCTTGAACTATCAACCATAGTGGCCAAGTTAATTTTGTCACATAAATCAGCTAATACAATTTTTGATTAATGTTCCCAAATTCAATTAATGATGAATGTTACAATTTTTGATTTCTACATACATGTACATTATATGTTAATCATACATGTTGTAACGTCCCGGTTCTGGAAGCCACCCAAAGGCACCTCGTACCTAGTTGATCAGATGGCGTCAAGCGCATTTCCCCGAACCACAGGGGATGCTGACTAGCAGAGAGGGCATTGGGTGTGATAGTGGGGAAACTAATCCTTCATTGGTAGAGTAACATAGTGGAATATAAATAGAAAACAATAGAAGAACCAATAATAATGGAACACAACCATAAACTGCGGAAGTCTGAATGTAATAATCATATAAAGAACACATAAATAAATTATGCATGGTATATATGTCTAGGAAAGAAGGCAAAGAAAACACAATGCTAAAATACATTATCAAACAAAAGTACAAGAAAAATAAGAAACAACTCCTCCGCATCATAAGACTCATCTTGGTCACATGTTCTCCAACTCCAAATTAGTCAAGTACCTGATGTAGAAAGGTACATTCCCTCATATATACCTAAAACAATATAATATTTCCGGACCCAAAAGCATGACCAAAATAGGGTGTGAGACTAAATCCTAGAAGGAAACCACCAAAAGATCTGTTCCTAACTATCAGTGAATATATATAGAAGGCAATAAGCAAAAGAAGCAGTAAAAAAGGAAGTACTCAACAGTAAACATTCCTACACATTCAAGGTATTCAATAATCCCACACATCAAGTAAGAAGATAGTAAAAAAAATGGTAACCCATTGGGATGTAATCCCAGCCTATCCCCTCTGGTCCTACCTAGAAACACAAGAAACCCTCTGGGAAGTACTCATAGTCTAACCCCTCTGGTTCAACATTAGTTTAGACTGTCTGGGGAAGCACTCGTCATCAACTCCCCATATTGTATCATATCAGAATCTAAAGGTTCTCTAGGGAATCACTTACATCAAATTCCACCTTTGTCCCATGCCAATGAATTACATATAGTATGAGGAAGCACCTGCATCAATTACCCATGTGATCCCACATAGTAACAAAAAAATATACACTCTAGAGAAGCCCTTACTTCCATTATTTTATGGTCTACTACAAAATGTTCTCACAACCCTGTTTAAGTCATGAAATCAAGGAAAAGTTTATCGGAAAATTTAAACATAAAGAACTACATGGATAACAATATACAATATACATCATTTCAGATAAACACCACTCCATTCTACAATACTAGGAATGGGAACAAAACAAAGCACCCTAACAGGCTACGCCATACCAAACGGTCATAAACAAAAATGCATGGTAAAACACCTCCAAAGCATATAAATTAACCCTATTCACATTCAATTAACCGTTATTCAAGCATACTTTCATACCAGTAAATCAACATGGCTAAATCACTAAACATGTAATACCTTGTTCAAGGGTATTGGGAAATATTGAACATATAACCAAAATAAATTCAATGGAAAGGCACAAAACACCTAACATGGTGTTGTAGGATTGATATAATTGATCCTATAGACTTGAATCACCCAATAACATCATAGATATACAAAAATGTCATAAACATTCAATTCCCGACTACTCTTGAAATAGGAAGAATTAAGAAATGAAGCTATAGGAGAAGGAAGAGCATACTGACGCAATCCCAACACAATCGATGACAATCAATTCATATAAAAGACGCTCGATCAAGGGCTCGGGGAAAGATTACGGCTGTTCTCCCACTCTCGGACTAAACCAACCTAGTAGGAGACAGTTTTGTCCATCAAACATGACCCAAGTGAATTTAATGAAAAAATATTACATGGCATGTATTTACCTTCACCAGCTCCCACATTAGGCAGTCTCCAGGTCACCACACATGGTCGTGTGCATAGCTGTTACATGGTACGCACTAAGCTAACAATGGTTACCGAGTACACGGAATGTACACATATTGTACACGGCATGTACTTTAAAAATTTCAAAAAAACTAATCTTATTTACTCAAAAACAACAATAAGGGAAAACATACCCGAAAAGAAGATTTAGGTTCTTACAAACCTCCCCCCTTAAAGAAATTTATCCATGAATTTCTCAAGCAAGGCGGCGTAAATGAAGAATCATCAATCAGCTCTGTTCAATGTGATTTAACATTGGTCTCCCTCTCCTAGGTCACATCCTGTACTCGCCCGTGTTGTTATAGCCCTTATACAAGAGGAATAGACCAGTCATGGAGAACCTTTGTACTATGATCAATTATATTGATAGGATACTCATCAAATGAGGCATCCACCTATAACTCAATCTCCATTGGATGAAATTCATGAGATAGGTATGAGAAGTAACGTCAAATATGGGACACATGGAAAATGTTTTCATAGCCCGATACCTCTTAGGTAACTACAAACGATAGGCAATAGGCCCAACTCTTTCTAAAACATCAAACGGCCTGATGTAAATTGAAAAAAGCTTACCCTATCTCCTAATCCTATTCTGCCTCAACCTTGACATGACATGTAAGAAAACATGATCCTAGACATTGAACACCAGAGGTCGTCTCTACTGATCAACATAAGAATCTTGAAGAAACTGTGTAGTAGTCATCCTCATCTGAATCAAATCTATCTACTCTGTGGTCCCTTTGACATGACAAGGTACCCGCATAGCTACATCTCCTACCTTCATCCATCATAAGGGTGATCAACAAGGGCTACTATACAAAGTCTTAAAAGAGTCCATCTGAACAGTTTCTTGATAAATATTGTTGTAGTAATACTCCAGATGAGTTATTTTCCTCTCCCAAGATCTAACAACATCTAGGATACATGCTCAAAGCATGACCTCAAGCACCTGAATCGTACGCTCAGACAGGCCATCATTCTAGTGGTGGTATGCTATACTCAGAAAAACCTGTATACCGAAGGATTTCTACAATCCCTGCCAGACCCAAGAAGTAAAATGTACATCCCTGTCTTAAACAATAGGGTGTGGAACTCCATGAAAACGTACAATCTCTAAGATTAACCACCAACCCAGCTCATCAAAACTGAGTATATCCTTGATCAACAAGAAGTGAGAATCCTTCGTGAGTCTATCAACAAAAACCTATAAAACATCATTCCCTCATGGTGACATCAACAAGACCATAAAAAATACATCATGACATAATTCCACATCCACTCGATAATGGGTAACTGCAGCAAAATCCCTACTGGTCGTTGATCCTCCACCGTCACCTACTGACAGGTGAAACACCTCATCACGAAACCCGCATTATCTCATATCATACCTGGACACCAATACTGATAGTGTAGATCACGATACATCTTTGTGACAGAAATATGAACTTCCCAAAAGAGGAATTAAAGTCACGCATCATCTCCTTGTTTATTTCTGCTGACACCCATACGCGCCCATGAAAACGCAAGATCTCACCCTTGCATATGGTCCACCCAGGAGTAGGGTCATCTCATGTTACTCTTTTCCCGTATGACTAGGCCATCAGAATATGATAGATGCCTAATTTTCACTTGATCAAGAAGAGTAAAGGTAAAAACACAAAAATAAAGAAATGTCTTCCCCTAGCATTTGTGCACCTCCAAATGAATCTCAGAAAAGAGATCCATAAGCAACCAATAAATATTGTCCTCCAAAAATACTTGTATCTATGTACTCCTACTCAATGCATCAGACATTGTGTTTCCCTTCCCCAGCATGTTGGGAAGCCCATTGTCAAAAGACTGAAGGTACTCAACCCACCTTCACCCTCTCAAATTTAGGTCTCATTGAGTGAATATATATTTGAGACTTTTTTTGTCAGTGAAAAACACAAAATTCTCACTGATATGATAATGTCTCCAACATCGTAAGACATAAACAACTGTTTCTAACTAATGATTGTGCATAGGATAAATCCTTTCATGTGGCCTCAACTACTGAGATACATACACAACGAATCCCTCCCCTTACATAAGAACTGCTCCAAGCCTGATACCTGATGCATCACAGTAAACAGTGTAGCTATTTCCAAGCACTTGAAAAACTAGAATCGGTGCTAAAGTCCACCACCATATCAGCTCTAGAAAGGCTGAATCACAAGAATCTAACCAGATGAACTTTTCACCCTTCTTAGTCAGGCCCATCAGCAGCGCTGCTAAGCATGAAAAGTCCAGTATGAAATGTCTATATTATCTAGCCATCCATAGAAAAATATGTACCTTAAAGACATTCTTCTGCTTCTCCCAATAAACTATGGCTCTCATTTCCTCAGGGTCTACTAATACTCATTTCTCTAATATAACATGACCCAAGAAGTGAATTTGATCCATCCAAAAGTGGAATTTTGAGAGCATAGAATATAATTGATTCTCTCTTAGTGTACTCAGAAAGATCTCAAAATGGGTAGCATGGTTGTGTCAAGTGTTAGAGTACACCAAGATGTCATCCACAAAAACCACCATGACGGAATCCATTTATTGATGGAACACTCGTTTCATCAGTTTCCAGAAGACTGCAGGTGCGTTCTTGAGACCGAATGGCATAACCACATAGTCTTATTGAACATACCTACTCAACAAAGCTATATGATTTATATCAAATGGACTAATGTGCAATTTATGATAACTGTATCTCAAGTCAATCTTTGATAACACCCATGCTCCTTGAAGTAGATCAAATAATTCATCAATCCTAAGAAAGGGATATCATTTCATTACCATTTACTGGTTCAACTTCTGAAAAACCACCTAAAGACGGAGGGTACCATCCTCTTTCTTCGCAAACAAGATAGGCGAACCCTAGAAGAAGTACTGGGTCAGATAAAACCGTTGGAATGTAACTCCTCCAACTGCTTCTTGACCTCCTGTAACTTTAGTGTAGCCATCCTATATGGAGGAATGGACATTAGCACCTCTCCTGGCACCAGAAAAAGAGAAACATCTACCTCCTAATCTGTTGGAAAACCTAAAAAGTCCTCTAGAAAGACATCCCTAAAATGATCCACCACTGGAGGAATTTTCATCAGAGAATTCTCCTAGTCATCCAGATATAGACAATCAATATGTTGTGTAACTCCTCCCAACCCATGATGATCAGGTCCTAGTAT
This sequence comes from Viscum album, assembly GCA_963277665.1. Classification (NCBI taxonomy): domain Eukaryota; kingdom Viridiplantae; phylum Streptophyta; class Magnoliopsida; order Santalales; family Viscaceae; genus Viscum; species Viscum album. The sequence continues at coordinate 813,611,928 of OY728158.1, read as the reverse complement.
TATCTCCCTGACATGACATTCGCCCTTATAAAGAAATGATCCACCCTCTGGTGAGGTGAAACACACCCTATGATAATAACAATCAACAACTTCCTAGAAGGGAACAAACTAGTCCATTCACAGAATTACATAATTGCCTATCATATCTAAGACATAGAGGTCCCATATGAAATGAATCCCACCAACCTCAAGAGGGTACTTCTTGCACGAATGTACACTAGTTGTTCTAGTCCCCAAAGGTGTTTCCAACATGAAGACATTAGAGTAAGTAATGATAAAGAACCAAATGCTTTCCATAACAACAAAAGATATTAATATATGTGAATCCCCTGTATTGATAAGAGTATAAGATAAAACCAAGGCAACTAGAATCGTACCCCAAACTGTAGAGGTTCTGAGATCCTTCTCCTACTGGATCATCTCCACTGCAAATGTATGATATGCATGGTATCCCTGTATCCCTACATCACAACTTGAGCTAATCCATCCTACTATCACTAAAAGCCTGGTGACTGACTACCATGGTCGCGACCTCCACGGTGGCCTGAAAGGGGAGAAAAACTACAGTTCTTAGACTGATGAGAAATTGTTGGCGTTGCTTCTAAACATGGAGTCATAGAAGAAACCCTGTCACCACCTTCTAGTGATATGATATGATGGAAACACTGATGAAGCCCTACATTTCTATAACATCAGCACTCTACTGAGTATCTTGGGCAATGTGTCCCCCTCTGATTGCACTTTTTGTATTGCTAGCACACCACATAGATACCAGAATAAGTGTCTCACCTCCTTGGATCACCAAGCGATGATCCCCTGCTGTACCTCCTGCAATTAGTAGGAGGGATACTAACTCAAGATGTGAGGCCTCCTTGTCTCAAAAATCTATAATCCCTCAGATGATTCTCTATAACCAGCAACAAGTTGATGATTGAAGTGATTTAAGTCAACCTGAAGATGTTCACTTGAGATCAGATGTCGTTCCTGAGACCATTCTCAAACTTCCTTACCAAGAATAACTCATCACCTCCTGGAATAGGCATAATTCACTACAGCTCTATGAAATGATAATAGTACTCCATGAATGAGAGATTACCCTACTCTAGACTATTGTACTTTTTGGATCGATCAACCCTCAAGGTCTCTAGATAGAAGTAATTATTGAAGGTACGATGGAACACATCCCAAGCCATAACCTACGAGCATTCGGGCTGTGAGATCACATCCCACCATCTCATGGTGGAATCCTGATGAATATAAATATCATGTTTGACCCTCCTCTCTAGAAAAAAATTGAGATGCTCGATGATGGAAAGAATGGCTTTTAAACATGACTCTACAACATAATATCCTCCTTCCCTTATAAATGTGGGAGGATGATACTTCTAGAAAACCCACGTCAACTCTTCCATTTAAGGGACTAGATGCAGTACTCCTCGGAAGGCTATCATGAACCTCATGAAGCCCTCTCAAACCAGTGCATCAACTCCTATGTCCGAAAATTTCAGTTGGTGCCAAAACTGACACAACTAGAGTATCTACTATAATTCCTTGATCAACCATGTTTAGTGTCTGATCATTGCCCTGTAATTGGTGTAAGACAAGAGGACTTATCAGTGGCGTGAATCTGCAAGGTCAAGTGAACACCATAGATCAATATTATCAAGGAACAAAACATGGATGAGTATGGAGGAAATAGGAGAATGACATCATTCAATTTTATCAAAACCATGATAAAAATCATGAATATCTAAATAATCGATGTGTTCCAATAATCCATTTACATGGGAGTGTACCTCTACCAAAACTGGTCATGTAAAAACCCTATACGTTGTGTGTTTCCCTTACACATGGTGTGTACATGAATCCTCTTCCCCTGCCTGAGTTCCCTTACACGGCTATGCCACACAAATCCTCTATAAAATGACTACGTAGGATGTTAGTTCTAGACACAACATGTACTAGACAAACCACACCAACCTGTTTTGTTAGTCACACAGTCAGTTACATAGCTCACCCTACACGGTGTGTTCTAGATGGACACAACGTGTACTACTTAAGTTTGAACTACTAGTGTTTTTAGTTACATTGGTGAACACACAGATGACTATACATGACATGTTTATTCCAGACACGACATGTACAAGAATATTTAACCGACCCGTTTTGCTTGTTACATGGCCAGAAGCTCAGGTTACGATATGAGACATGTTCCAAATGGACACAACATTCATTAGAAAGGACTCAACCAACCCGTGATGTTAGTGACATGACCAGATGCATGGTTCTACAACACAGAGTGTACATCAGGTACATGATGTGTCAAACCAATGATTCCAAACCACGTGTCACTACCCACACAGTCTAAGACACTGTTAGAGACTACATGGAGTGTAAACACGGTACACTGCGTGTACTAAAGAAAAATGGTTTCTTCCTAAACAGAACAACACATTCCATGTTTTTATCATTACACGGAGTGCGTTCTAGATTTTTCTAGACATTAAGCCTCAAAAACTAATATGGATCCCAAAAAACACTAAAAAAACATTAATGTGAAAAATTCATATCTGTATGGGCCCATACTCCCCGTTAATCAATGCTTTTCATCTTATACATATCATTAAAAAATAATAGATCAATGATCCACCATCTTCTGATCCACGAGGGCCCATAACACCTCAATAACCAATGTTTGTCATTGAACCAAAGAAAACCTTTCACAACAAATACCTTATAAAACATCATGTATTTTTATCAAGGAATCTATCACAACAACATGCATATCAACCACTACACCTATCATAACAACATGTAACCGCTAATGCACCCTATATGGAATGAAAAAAAATGACATGTGATCACTAAAAAATACATATATGTTGCATGAGATGGAATAACCTCATATCATTGGGTTACAATAGAAATAGAACATCAATAACATCAACAATAACAACAAAAAATGTGAATCACCCAACAGTGGGAGTCAAGTCAACAATAAATTTGAAAAACCAGAAAAACTACAATAAAGGAGGTAGATTGGTGTTTCCCTGTACACGGGTTAGCAACTCCTGAGAATATATTATTACTAAGTACATATTCCTCCCAATACATATCTATATGCTTCAAATAGTACATCCAGGGAAAATAATTCCATTGATACAACTTTGTAACATACCTGTTCCTGAATCCGCCCAGAGGCGCCCTATACCCAGTTGGTCATATGGAATCAAATGCATTTCCCCAAATGCTAGAGGCTGCCATCTATTAGTGTGTGTCTTGGATGTGATAGTGTGGAAACTATGCCCTCATTGGTAGACTGACATGGAGGAATATAAAAATATAACAATAGAAGAAGCAGTAATAATGACATAAAACAGTAAAAAGAGGAAGATTAAAAGTAATATGCATCTAAAGCACACATATATAAATTATTCATGGTACATATTTCTAAGAAAGTATCCATAAAACAATGAATGAATACAGTACTAAACTAATGTAAAAGAAAAACAAGTAAAAAACTCCTTATCAATGCAAGCCTCAGCTTTGTCCCATGCTCTACTGCTCCAAATCCGTGATGTACCTGAAGTAGAAGGGTGCTTTCCCTTATCTACACCAGTAACAATATAATATGTTTTGGCCCAAAATCACGACTCAAAAAGTGTGTGAGACTAAATCCTAGTAGGAAACAACAAATAGATTTGTGCCTAAGAGTCAGTGAATATATGTGGTAGGCAATAAGAAAAAGAAGCAGTAAACAAGGATGTACTCAAGAGTTAACATTCCAATAGTTTCATGTGATTCAAATATACCACACATCAATTAATAAGATATTCACAAATAGGTTACCCTTTAGTATGTACTCATATAATATCCCCTCTGGTCCTACTTAGCCACACAAGTAACCCTCTAGGATGTACTCACAGTCTAACTACTCTAGTTCACCTTTAGTATAGACTCTCTAGGGAAGCACTCACTGCCATTTCCCCCTATAGTCTTTTATCGGTTACTAAAGGTGCTCTTGGGAAGCAATTAAATCACATTCCCCATGTGGCCCACATCAAGGAACTACAGACTCTCTGGGGAAGCACTTATATCAATTCCCCTTGTGGTCTCATATTGTAAAAGTAAAAACAAAAACTCTAGAGTAGACCTTATGTACATTCACCCTATGTTCTACAACACCAGGTTCTCATGGCCCTGTGTAAGTCAAGCATGCATGGAAATGATTATCGGTCAAAGTAAACCTAAAGAACTACTTGGATAATAATCAAAAACATAACAACATTCTAGATAAACATTACTCCATCCTACAATACTGAGGATGGGAACAAACAAGGAAGCCTAACATGCTAATAAAGACCAAACTGTCATAAACAAAAATCCATGGTAAAACACCTCCAAATCATAGAAATTAAACCTATTCACAATCAATTAACCTCTCTTCAAGCATAAAATCATTTCTGGCATTCCATGGGGGTTAAAACAGTAAGCACGCATTAATCCGTTCAAGTGTATTGGGAAATTTAGCACATGTAACTCAAATATGTTCAACAAAAAGGCACAAACACCCTACCTGGATATTGTAGGATCGATATTAGTGAACCTCTTTCGTCGAATCACCCACGAACACTATAGAAATAAAAAATTTTCAAAAACATTATACCAATGAAAAATCATGAAAGTGGAAGAATTAGGAAACAAATCTCTTGGAAAATGAAGGGATTATAGAGGATATTCTAATGCAATTGACGACAATCGATTTGGATAACAGTTTCTCAATTGGTGGATCAGGGAATGATCATAGCCATTCTCCTGCTCATGAACAAACCAATCTTATAGGAGATGGTTCTATCCATCAGATACGACCCTAGTGCATTTAATGTAAACAAAAGAATGTACATGGTGTGTATTTCATAAGTACATGATGTGTAATTGACTTCACATTCCCATTCATTAGGTGGTCTCCAGGTCACCACACATTTACGTGTGCATGACCATTACACAACCAGCACCTAGCTACCCACGGTAACAGAGTACATGGTGTGTACTCAAAAAGTACATGACATGTACTTAAAAAATTTCCATAAAATCCTATTTTTTCCTCAAAAACACCAAAAATGTAAAAAATAATTGAAATGAAGATCCAGGTTCTTACACTTGTAAGCTAAAAATTATATTTTCATGTATGCATGCCCTCACAAGTATGTGTATTCTATGTATATATTATACAAATTTTTAATTTTCACAGGGTGTGTATAAGACATTGTCGACATTATTATTTTCATCACACACATACCCATTTCACACACATTTTACACATATCAATTTCATCAAACACACAGAACTTCTATGCAAACATATTCCACTTATACTTTTCAATGAACTATTACATTTATGTTTCAATAGCCCCTTTCATGATCATTAACCAAAATAAGTATAAATGATACCTTTTCAAACCATGTGGCTTTTGAAATTCTGATCAAATAGAGAATACATCACGAATGAATATGGAAAGTCTCCACAAAATCATATAAACTATAACTTTGTAGAAATATTATATCCTTGCATATTGGATTCACACTACCACTATATCATCAGAGAAGTAAATATTAACAATCAATGATATAAATATATATCTAATTTATGGAAAACCATGTAATATAAATCAATGATAAAATCAAATATATAAAATTATAGAACAAAAAATTACCAATCTATCTTGACATATGTTATTAATAGAGAATATGCGGGGCAATAAATGTGAGGCCTCATCATGAATAATAGGGTCCAAGATATTATTCCTCATGGCCTCAATAAGGTATCCTTTTATTCATGATGTTTTTTACTAGCACTGAGGGTCAGAATATCATCATTAAATAAAATATACCCTTGGTATCCATAATTGAAAGGATAAACAATAACATAATATAATAAATAAATAATGAAAAATAATAATCCATGGTAGGTATCTCAAGTCATATAGTGAAACTCCAAAACCCCAAAGTGTTAGGTCAATAAAAGTGTGGAAAATAAAAAGAATGTGAATAAATATCGATACATCATTCTAAATTCCAACCTAATTCTACCTGTAAACATCATTCTCCATATCCTTTCCCCTATCATCTAGGCCATTCCATTTCTTGTAAACTAGAGTATGAAGTCTTCACAAGCATCGAGATACCCATTCATGGGGGGAAAATGAATGTAATGGAAAACAACCAATATTACCTTAACAAATGTGTAATGGTATAGGAGATTATGTTGTGATAAAAAAATAAATTTGCATGGAATAAAACATACAACCATGTTAGGAGTTGTTATGCGCTAAAAAAATGGGCCCGTGGTGGAAATGTAGTCAAATCATAATTCATGAACATAGTTATCCACAAAGTCACACTATGTATACAAAAAACATAAAAAAGGTATGAGTATCAATTAAAAACATATAATTCCATCAATTTCCATTTCTCTAGCAGTTAATCAATGTGGCTAGAATATTTATACACTCTCTTGGGCATTTGAATCCTAAAACTACGTCTCAATTCATGTCCTTGAATACCATCATTCCCCATAGTCACCTCGCAGTTTAGATCACATAAGTCTACCATGACTGTATATGAGTAAAAAATAATACAATATACCCCATCGTCTATGTCAACACATTCTTCATGGAACATACATCATCTCATCACTCTCCCCCTTAATGGAAATTGAGCCAGAATGAGTACACCAGTAACATTGGTACCCAGAATAGAATGACACAATTTAAAATATAAAATATATGTCACATTGAAACATTTAATATCAAATATAAGAACAACATATAATATTAATAATAATATATAGTATTGAAACACACACATGTGATCATACTCAAACAAAGGTCTGATGTGATATGAAAGCACACATATGTGGTCAAACCTCAAACATTTTCTCATGTGATACACACACATAGAGAGAGTCATTTGAGATACTCAAGAATAGTATAAATCAAATAACAATAGAACATAATATTAATGTATTCTACATATAATGAAATATACATTTTATATATCTTACAACCTCATGTAAAGTCTTAATTCCTCTAATACACACATACTTTCAACAGATTTTTTTCGTAATTCATCATGGACAGAAGCCCATATACACATGAACAACCATTTCCTCACTTTTTATTCACACAAAATATTCATATAATCTTCATGCTTGCTATATTTTAGCATTAAATTACCCATAATAGAAACCCTTAAATGTAAATTAGGTAATTCCCAATAGTGTGAAAAATCTAGAATAGAGGGGAGATAGAGGTGGTGCTACATGGGAGAGGAGGGGAAGTATAGGGGGGATAGAGTTAGAAGTTGTGTGGTGAGGGAGGGGATAGGCAGTGGTAGTGGGGTGCCATAGGAGGTGGTGGACGTTTAGTGAGGGAGGGTATAGGTAGTGTGGTGAGGGAGTCGATGGATGATAATATCAAAGGGGAGCCAGAGGCAGCGACGGTGTGGTGGCGGCAGTGCAGTATGGGAGGGGACAATCGGTAGGGGCGGTGCAGCGAGGAAGGGGACAAGTGGATGCAAGGGGTGTAGGGGTTTTCAAAATGGGAACTAGGGTGGGGGGAGTGATGATATATTTTTTGGGATTCCTTGAAAATGTTGTTGGCAGTCACCCTTTTAAGGGGTCTCCAAAGACTTGTTTTATAGTTGTGCACTAGTGATATTTTAAAATTATATGGACTTTAAAATACTAAAATAAGTGATACTACCTTCAGAACCACATATAAACTAGACCATGATGATGCTGGGAAATCATTAGATCGAACTAGTTATATAGGTATGAATGATGGGTATTTTACATAAATAATATTTTTCCTAATATTTTTTTACTGTGTCTATATGTTCTCGGTTTTAATAAAATCCAAAAAATCGCATTTGTTAGATGTCAAATTAATTTTCAAATACCAAAAATATATAACCAATTTATTATTGTTTTATCCAAGGGGATATTCATTGGAATTAGTATGTTATTCCGATGGTGATTATGGTGGATTCATGTTACATAGAAAATGCGCGTAAGAACATGTTATCTTTTGTTAAAATATATAGTATCTCAGTATAGTATGAAAAAAATATTATAACACTACCTAATACTGAAGAATAATGAATAGTTATAAGAAGTTGGTTTGAAAAAATCTTGTTGATGAAAAATACTTTACTAGACATTGGATATTAATTATTCATAAACCTATAAATTGTGATATAATAAGTGTAATAAACCATTCAAAAATTCATGTACAAAACTCTAGAATAGAACACAATGATGTATGATATCACTTTTCCAGAGATCATTATAAAAAGGGTTTTATGACTTTAGAATTTATTTTAACAGAACATCAACTCCTGATATATTCAAAAAGCAGTTGATTTATGAAATATTAAATTATATCAAACATGATCTAGGAATGATAAATTTGGATGATGAGTCACCATTGATAGTTCAATTTTGATGAATCACCGTTTATAAGTCTCCATTGTTGAGTCACCATTGATAAGTCACCATTTATGAGTCGCCATTGATGAGTCATTTATGATGAGTCACTATGGAAGAGTCACCATTGATGAGTCCCTGATGATGAGACACAAATGATGAGTCGCTGTTGATGTGTCATTGTTGATGAGTTGTTTTTGAGGAGTCATTGTTGATGAGTAACCCTTGATGAGTCATCATTGGTGAGTTGCTAATGATGAGTCCTAGTTACTTTTTAATACCATTATTTTATTATTAATGATATTTTCCTTTACTGATTGTATTTTTACTGTTTATGTTTTATTTATTTACTTATAATTCATAAATGATAAAACCATTTGGATAACTCAAAATCAATTCACTACACCTGACCCATGACCTTCAGAACCTTTTCCTTCCTGTTTAACTGATCTTCCTAATTCCTTAGTCCACCTGAATCCTTAAACCATTCCAAATGGACCATGCGAAGAGACTAAGAAAATTGAATCCATAAGAGTTGAGAGATTACATGAAACAAAAGGTATAATCATGATATTTGGAAACAATATCACTATACCCACATCATAAAAATCATGTATTCAAATGATAAATAGACATTTTAGCCACAATGGATTAAAACTAGTAATATTCTAGTGTAAATGTTAATTGAAAAGCGATACTGGATGAAGTTGTTTACCTGAAATCATCATGAGGTTTATCTCAGGGTAGTCTAGGAATTTTATATGAATGTGAGAATTTTTATGGGAAGAATGCTGATAAAATTAGATGCATCATAGAAGGAGTATTGATTTCAATATCATTATCATTATATGAAAAATGTAATAGCTTTCTTATAAAAAAGTATATGAGTATTTCTGTTGAAGTATACCAACTGATTTTGAGAATTTTAATTAGGAAAGGGAACTCCTACATTTTAATGGATATGGAACTATAAGAATACCAACTAATGCCAAGATTGATGGTGAATGTAACTTTCTTTTCAAATATTTATAGTATGTTATATGTTCTAGTAAAAGGGATTTCAAGACCCTGAGATATCAAGATATCAACATCATGTATATGATGATCAAATGGAAGAGATTAAATCTATGTAGATTATTAATTATCCACATTAATGAGATGCGAAAAAAAGATCTCGTTTTAAAATTACCTGATTTACGACAATATAATCTTATCTATTTTTGATGAAAATGGTTTTGACAATGTTTGAGAAGATGATGAAGACAAATTTGGTTGTTTTTTCGTATCGAAGACAATTTAAAAGATAGTGAATGTATGATTGAATCCATTTAACTGATGTTGGGTTAGGGAAAATGAAAAACATTATGGCGATTTTAACCCAACTGATCACCCATTAAGTCCTAAGGGAATGGTGGATTTAGGTATTTTATCTAATGTTACAGCTGACTAACCTAATGATTATTTTGTGGCTAAAATAATTAACTAAGTACTAAAATAAGTGGATGAAGAAGAAGATGAATAATCTATATCAGTTGAAGAAGTGATTGATCCATAGATCATTAAATATACAGCAAGAAAATCATGTGTAAATTTCATTTCATCAAGATATCATCCGTCTAATGAAACATCATTACCTTAAAATAATGATGATGGAGATACTAATGTTTATGGAGGATCTCACATTAAATTTTCAACCTCTGGGACATCATGTGAGTGAGTGGTGATGGATGTAATGATATTGTTTCTAAATATGTAGATAAAGAGATTGATGATACTGAAATGTTTGATGAATCTTCTAGTAAGGATTCTGAGGATGATTGTGGAAACAAAAAAGGTGGTCGTGATTACAGAGACGATAAAATATCTGGTACTGATCACGAGGGAATTAGAATAAAATGGATATGACTGTAATCCTAAACAAGATATAATTAATCATCAATTATCTTCACCTATGGAATTGGGTTTTTAAAGGGATGAAAATAAGAAACATGATACCATGATTCATGATGTTCCAATAGTTATTGCAAAGGATAATAATGGTAGAAGTAAAGGGGGGGGGGGGGAACTCCCAATACTAACGGTGGAAATTGTATTGTTGGAACTAGTGGCTAGTATGGAAACCAATTAGAATGATATTCTTCCATCTATAAGTGCGGATGAGTAGACTACCATTCCTATTAGTGTTTCATTTTTAGAGGATTAGACTCTATAGATAACATTAATATAACTATAACAAACAATGCATTTTCCCCCAACAATAAAAATTGGTCAATGATATAATGTGCCTAGAGACTCAACAATACTTATTGTATATAAGATCATTAGACAGATCCATTGAATAAGGTAAATTATCAATGTTTTGTAAGACATGGACTGAGATACTGTGATTCAGATAATGAGACTAACAATTTTCTAAGAGTTGAAAGATCCCTAGGTGATTAGATCAATCAAGATGGATAGTTACAACCATTTATCCCCATTGGGACCAATAGATCAACTATTCAACATGTTCTTCCTTCTAAATTAGTAACCAGGTTGATTTTATTTCCTTATAGTTAATTGTGACTTCAGGTTTAGACTTGTTGAGAAAGAATATGATTTCATATTTTTCAATTATATTGAGATCTCAACCATGACCAATAGCCAAATTCAGTGAATAATTTTTTTGATACATGGTTGAATTGGCGATATCTCATATCCAACAAAAAGTTGGGATTCATATTAAATAAATCAAAGTATAGTATATAATATTGAAATATGATGCTGATAATTTAAAATATTTTATTGAGATTCTAAAATCCACTGTATCATAATCCATGAAATCCATTTCTAAAAACATGGATATTTTAGGTGATACTTAATCTACTTCATCTCTTCCTCCTCTTGCTCTAAAAAAACATGATTGGGATATACCAAAATAGATAATGAGTTAAAGAATAAATAATTATATGTGTGATGTAAGAAATCATGATGAACAGATTAGGTAGATACACCTTCATGGAGAACATATCCTTCTATTCTTAAAAGAGTTGACTGGTTATATCAAACTAGATACAAATGTAATAAAAATGGTTATAAAGTATTATATCTCAAGGATTAACACTAACCTTGACATTTTAGATTATTTAATGATTCTTACTATGAAATTGAAAATTCCCTCAATGAGAAGAGCCTTTAATGAATAGGCGAGTTAGTTGAAGGTTCAAACACCATCCCTTCAACGAGTTATGAATGAGAAAGAAAAAATCATAAATTAAATGGAAATGGGATGTTAAATATTATGCAATTTATAAATCTTATCTAACCCTACCCCCATTTACATAAAACCTATGTAATTTCTAGAGAAGCGATTCATGATTCTTCATTTCTCTCAACCCCATCCATAGACAGAGTTCAGTTCATGTGTAACACCCTAAGCTTCCACGGTATGCTTCTCTTTGAATAATATAGTAGTGTGTGTTGTACGCAACATCGAGTTCTATCTAACCAAAACCAATAAAACTAGCCGTAATGAATAGTAACGTCCACCTTTTGAAATTATATTAAATTAATATTTTAAAATGTACTCCATTTTTGGATTCGGAATATCGAAATTATCCTAGGGTGAAATTTTGTTATTTTTCTAAAAACATTAACTTTTTGATGAATAGTGACAAACACTGAGTTATAGTTTAAAACCGAATTATTATTTAAATAATTATTTATTTTATTTAAATTTATTTTAAGTCGGAATAGATACATAATACCTATATAATTTCAATGTAATTCATTGGAGTCAGTTTATAAAAATAAAGATATATAAAATGTTTATTTAACTTTTCACCGTCTTTTAACCATCTTCAAGGAGAATTAGCAAATTGACATAAAAGATGATTTTTCCACTTTTGTGAGTGGAATTTCAAAAATCTAAGAGACAGGGTTAATATCAAGGAGTAAAATGTGGTTCAATAAGATAAAAATATTTTTTGGTGAATAGTAACTTTTTACTTTTATTTACCAAGGTTAAAAGTAAATAGGGTGATTAAGGGTAAAAATAATAATATTATTACCCTAAAACATGTCCTAATTCTATTAGATAAGTATAATTCGACCGAAAACAACTTTAGGAATAATATATGAATATCTTTGGTCAAATTGGATTAGATTAAGATATTTATTATTATTTAAATCAAAGAAGACTTATAAGAGATAAAATCAAAGATAAATAACTAAAAAAAATTAATATAGGATTATACATAAGATAAATTCTATTATAATTTTTTTTATAAATCTAAAATGACTTCTAACATAATTATACTTTATATAAAATTTTATACATTAAATAATTTAATTTATTTATTACACAGCAGTGATGTAGTAATTACCTAATTAATGAAATATAAGAATAAGTGATATTATAAATATCAAAATAAAATTAATTTGAGACTTTTTATGAATTATTATAACGTTCTAAGTAAAAATACCATATTAGGTTTAGTTATATGAATTTTTTTCATAGTAATAATGCTGTTAATAATTTATCAAAAACAAAATACCCAATGGTGTCAAAATTGACATAAAAGAGTATTTAAGACAAATATTATATTATTAATTGATATTCTATTCCAAAAAAACTAAGGTTCGGACAAAGACTTATATAATGATAGGTTTATCATTAATGAACTTCTTGGGGATTTATTGGAAGTATATAGTATTTTTATGAACCATATAATATAAAAATACAAAGAGACATAGCAAATGTCAAACTATTTAACTAAGAGTTAAATATCAATGATAAGGTTAGTATAGTGACCCAAACCTATCTAAAATCTATTTTTTGAAATTATTTTTAACCATACCCACCTTAATCATTAAATAATTTACTTTAGATCAATTATAACCCGAATATGAATTTATTATAAAATAATATTTCTAGCTTTTCCAAAGGTTCCCCTCACCCCTCTTATAAAAGGGCACTCCCCCTTCTCACTAATTCAAACCCTTAAAGCCTTTTGGATCGGCCATCCACTTCCCAAATATTCTATAAACTTTCCTAAATTCAACCTAGAGGCCTTAGTTTGATCATAAATCAATCCATTAGGCCTTTTTGATCAATCAAAAGGAAGAACCCGAAGAAGAGGTAATGTTTTCACCACACTCTTTCATGTTCCTTTCTAATTCAACTTCTTCTTTCTTTGTTATTTACATTCCAAATTAATAACTCTAGTGTCATACATATACTGTGATGTTATTATAAATATGGTAAAACCATTTTCATTATTATATCCATCCTTTGAATGACATGTCACTATACGTGTGTACGTATGGCTTACCGTCTCCACGTCGTGGTGTAATTGTTATTCAAAACATTATTATTTTGATGGGTATGATAATGATGTGTAATTGAAATAAATAATAAATATAACATTATAATGATTATGTATATATCATATACCATACAATTATATACGATTTTAATATCAAAATAATGATATAGTTGCTCATGCGTGCGTACGAACTACCATCTCCACGAGCACGATGAGATTCATTCCCCATCGTATCCATTCAAGGCTAATTCCCATTTGATGATTAAAAATAATGTTTAAGGACTTTATATCATTCTGGATATTAATATGATATAACCAATCAATAACAAAAATGTCTTATGTAACAAAACATATAAAATAAAACGAGTAAGTTAACACCCAAAACGACGATAATACTAAGATATTATAAACAAAGAAATGTTAAAAGATTACACGTGATATCATATTAATGTATATGATTCTTGTATAATTTAATAACAACTATTTTACCATTATACAGGAGGTTAATCTACCCTCAACCATGGAAAAGTACAAGGTAAGGGATTATTTCATAATCTCTTTATTATCCGAGGTTGTTTATACGTAATTATCTACTGGGACCTCTTTATCATCCCCATCCGTGTTTCATAAAAATGTATTTCCAATAATTCTTAATATTTTATAGAATATGGTTTAATGTCATTTATACCCTTGTTGACTTTTTATAATATGTTTATAAAGGAATATTTCGGTCGTTTTCCAAACAAGGATCTTTTTAACCTTTTCGACAAAATTATGGTAAGAATGACTTTTTTTAACATATACGGCTGATGCGGCTATTTTCCATCATTATAAAATCATCGAAGGTTCCCTTACAAGATTTTAAGAATATTTTCAAATTAAATGTTTTCTTTTATAATTATGTGACTTTTAAATCATTTTAAAAAAATATTTATTTCTCTCAAATAGTTTTGATTTCATCTATGTCAAAATATGTTGATTGATTTTATGCCTATTTGATATTGATTTACTATGATACAACAATTCCATATTGTATTGAAGTTTTTGTGATAGGTTTGAATGTGGATGTGTTATTTTTATACCATTCATAGTTTATGGAGAAAGTGTTGACATTTCGTATGCTAGTTTTAATACAAATGTTTATTTTATGTTTAAACCTATTCATATGAGGAATGCATTAGACTTAATAAGTTATGGGTGGAGCCCGCTAGAGCTCCTTGATGAATCAGTAGGTCTCATGAGACAAACTAGTGTCTTGGAACACGGCCTTGAAAAAATTTTATTTGTAGTTTTGGCACAATGCCTTGACTATGTGGTTGTGATAGTCTGGCATTATGCATTCCATCATTATGAATGTGGTTATTGATATTGCATGTTATTATCTGATAAGTAGAATATCCATGTGAATATGTAAATGGAACAATTTTATTTTATTTCTGCGATATTATACTGACGTTCAAGGATAAAAGGCTTTTGATTTAGTTATACATTGTCATAAATGTTTATTCTTATTTATAAAAGTTTCTGCTATATTTTTATCCTTACCTGGCATCTGAGATCACCCCTTTCTGTGTTTTATTTTTCCCTAGATGTGGAGAAGTATTTCATGAATGAACTTTCGGGATAGTATGAGGTTATATGAGTGTGGTCTACGGAGAAAAGATGTTGTTGTAGTTTTTCACTTTATGATGTAATGTAATCTTTGTTAATGTATCTATTGATTCCAAGGAGACTAAACTAAGAGGTCTTTCGAGACATGATATTTTGTGATCATGCCAATGTTAATTAATAATGCACCATCTCTAGGGAAACTGGGGTTGGGGAATTATAGTTGGTATTAGAGGACATTTAGTACAAACCTTGGGAGCTAGATTTAGATAGACACTAATTAGAGAACATATACCTAAGATGTAATTTGAGGATTAATACAGATGAACTTCCTATAATTTTGGTATTATAGATATTTTGTGAGTTTTCCATGAAATACATCCCTATCTAGATATGAGAAGGTATAGGCAGCTCTGGCACTGATGTACCTAGGGGTAAAACTGGAAAAAACCGCTTTGAGCTAGACTTGAACGTGAAATGGTTCACGACAACGGGCCATGACACACTCTTGGTTACGACACTCCCAGGGGATATGCTTAGGATAATTCAAAATTTTTACAAAAAATTATGAAGGGTTTATGAGTATATACATCCTCAATGAAAACATTTTTTTATGATAATAGATTATATCCATAAATAGTTCAATTTATGTTAAGTGTTTTTCAAGTATATAATTATGTATTTTGATTCATAAATTGATCTAGTTTATGCCATTATTTAGAAATGGCACCTAGTGGAAGGAATGGAAACTGTATCAATTCATTCACTCCATGTATGGATTTCCCTATTTCTCAATATAATTATATTGGAGCTGGTGATACAACTGGTGCTTATCCGAAAATCACGATACTGGGACAACTCACACATGTTATGAATAATAAACTTACCCGTATGGAGCACCCTGATCCACAATGTGGAGGGTCAATGTTAGAACGCTTCATGATCCAACATCCATCAACATTAAATGGGAGTGCAAATCCATTAGTGGCTGAGAAATGGAGAAATTCCATTGAGAAAATATTCCATTCCTTGGGGAGTACTGAAAGGGAAAAAGATATCTTGGAAGTTTACCACCTCACTAGAGATGTTGATCAACGGTGGTCATTTATTCAAAACACAAAGGAAGATAATGAAGTATCAAATATGGAATGGTGGGAGTTTAATTAGTTTTTCATATAAAAATACATTCCTCGTGACCATCGAGCAGATATGGAAAGGCAATTTCTGAGTCTAAGGAAAAAGGAGGATGAGAATGTCGGAAAGTATGAGGATAACATTACAAGGATATAGAGGCATGAAACATAATATATATGTAACCCAAGGAGTTATATTTATGAATTATTTGATGGGTTAACACCATTTTTTCATTGAGCATCAGTCTCACAATCCTTCTCGCAGTACGAAGATATTGTGTCATGTGCTATCAAGACAGAGAACAAATTCTCTAAGTCATATTAATTTAAAGAAAAGAAAGAGAAGAAAAGATCATCCAATCACTCTGGGAATGGAAATAAGGGGAAGAAAGTAAATGTTGAATATCCATCCTATAGTATATGTGGGAAGAAACACCACGGTACATGATTTATGGGAATGCGAGTCTGTTACAAGTGTGATGAAAAGTCCACCATGCACATGATTGCAAGAGGAAGAAAGAAGCTACCGATGTTCAGTGCTACAATTTCAGGGATATGGGACATTATTTAAATGATTTTTCTAATCATCATGGAAACATACCTCAAAAAAGTCCATTGGATCAAGGCCAAGCTTATGCGATCACTACTACTAAGGTTGAAGCTCCGAAAGATGTTGTGGCAGGTAATTTAATGGTTTCCTCAAGTTTATCCAATGATTTATTTGATTTTGGATCATCCAATTGTTTCAAATCATCCAAGTTTACTACAAAAATTAGATATTTCCAATATGACTTAACAAGGGAGTTCTCAATTAAAACTCTTAAGGGAAGTATCATTGCAATAATGTTTTGTGAATCAGTCCCCATTAGAGCACATAAATGTTCTTTATCTGCTGATCTCATTGTGATACCCATGATTAAATTTTATATAATCCTTGTTATGGATTTGCTTCCGGACCATGATGTAAATATTTATTTTAAGAAGAAGGAGGTTACTATTTTTGATGATGATGATAAATAACACCTTATCTTTAGAGAAGAATAATCACCACCTAATTCTGATCTAGATCCACCACTATTAGCTCAACCAAATTCAATTATTGGGGAAGAAGTGAATGAAATAATTTTGGTTGAGGAATGTAATGTTCAAATAGAGGATATACTTATTGTGAAAGAATATATAGATGTGTTTCCAGAAGATTTACCTGGACATCCTCCAAAATGACAAATCGAGTTTTCCATTGATTTAATTCCTTGTTTAAGGCCTATATCGATGACCCCTTATAGAATGGAAACTGTGTAATTAGTTGAAACAAAGAAACAACTAGAGGAATTAAGTAATAAGGGATTTATGCACCCTATTGCTTCTCCATGGGGATCCCCTATCCATTTTGTTAAGAAGAAAGATGGATCTTTGAGGTTATGTATCGACTATAGGGAAATCAATGATATAACAATAAAGAACAAGTATCCCCTACCATGCATTTATGATTCATTTTACCAAGTGCAAGGAGCTCAATACTTTTCAATGATTGACCTTCGATATGGATACCATCAGTTGTGTGTGACGAAGGAATACATTCTGAAGACATTATTTCGAACCAGGTATAGGCATTATGAGTTTACAGTAATGCCTTTCGGGCTGACTAATTAACTCTCTGTATTTCTGGATCTAATGAATAGAGTTTTCAAGTAATATCTCGATGATTTTTTGGTGGTATATGTTGATGATATATTGGTGTACTCCAAATGATACGAAGATCATGAAAATCACTTGTGCATCATCCTGAAGACTCTTAGAAGACATGAATTATATGGGACGTTTATCAAGTGTGAATTCTGGATTCAAGAGAT
Organism: Viscum album; assembly: GCA_963277665.1. Lineage (NCBI taxonomy): Eukaryota > Viridiplantae > Streptophyta > Magnoliopsida > Santalales > Viscaceae > Viscum > Viscum album. Next base: position 813,593,544 of record OY728158.1, on the reverse strand, counting down.
TTATTTTCATTACTATATTGTCTAAAAGGATGGAATTTCCATTGATCCTTCTAAGACCATGTAAATCCTAGAATGGCTAGCAACGACATGTATAACTGAGGTACATCGTGTCATTGGTTTAACAGGTTATTATCAGTGTTTCGTCTAGAATTTTTCCAGATTACCTAACCCATTAACAAAGCTCACACGTAAAAGGGTTAAATTTTTGTGGAAAAAAGAGTGTGAATAATGTTTTTAAGAGCTGAAGAAAATATTAGTCGGTGATATTATATTGACTCTACCATCAGAGAATTATGGGTTTGTTATTTATAGTGATTAATCAAATAAAGGACTTGGTTGTGTCCTTCTGCAGAATGATAGAGTTATTGACTATGCATCACGACAGCTGAAAATTCATGAGCAAAACTATCCTAATCATGATCTTGAGTTTGTTGTTGTAATCATTTCTTTGAAGATATGGAGACATTATATCTATGGTGAAAAAATGTGAGATATATACTGATCACAATAATTTGAAGTATATATTTTTTCACATAAATAACTCAACATGAGGAAAAGGCGATGGCTTGAACTACTTAGAGATTATGATTGCATGATACACTACCACCTGAGGAAGGAAAATAAGGTGGAAGATGCTTTGAGAAGAAATGATCATGGAGTTTTGAACAATATGAGAGTTTAAAATGATCATATATACATGGATATTGTAAAGTTGGATATGTGAATCACCATGGGAGGTGGAACCTCAATGGCGTTTCAAATGGTTTCCAAACCATCATTACTAGAAAGGATAAAGAGTTCTCAGACCAAGTATGAAGAGTTTAAAAAAATATTAATGCTTTGAATGATGGGAGATTGAGTGACTTTGTGTATGAGGATGGAATTTTTAATTTTGGGAAGAGACATTATGTTCCCGATATACCTGATTTAAAAAGGGAATTGTTAGATGATGATCATAGTTCTAATTTTTATATATATCCTGGGAGCACCAAAATATATAGAGATTTGAAGCATCATTTTTCGTGGTACAACATGAAGAGGGAGATTGCTAACTTTGTGTCAAGATGTATGGATTGACAACATGTGAAAGATGGAAGGAAACAGCTTGGAGGATTCATGCAACCTCTTCCCATACCTGAGTGGAAATGGGATAATATTATGATGGACTTTATCATGGGACTACCAAAGACTCCTAAAAAGAACAGTGCAATATGGTTCATTGTTGATCATCTTACCAGGTCAGCACATTTTCTCGATATAAGAGAAGATCTACCACTTGAACATCAAGGAAGACTGTATATTAATAAAGTTGTGAGACTTCATGGAGTACCACTATTGATTGTTTCTGATTGTGATCCCCGTTTTACTTCATGATTCTGGAAGTTTCTTCAAGAAGGCATTAGATACTGAACATTGAATGAGCACTGCCTACCGCCCTCAAACATATGGATAATCAGATCAGACTATTAAAACCTTAGAAGATATTTTGAGGTCTTTCTCACTTGACTCTCAGGGTATGTGGGATCAATATTTACCTCTGGTTGAATTTTCCTATAACAATAGCTTCCATTCGATTATTTAGATGGTATCATATAAAGCGTTATGCAGAAAGAGATGTCTCACACCAACCTGTTGGGATGAATTTAGTGAATGAAATCTCATAGGACCAGAACTGGTGGAGGAAACGATGGAAAAGGTGAAGGTAATCCAAAACCAAATCAATGCAGCTCAAAGTACGCAGAAGAGCTATGCTGACAACCGAAGGAAGGATTTGGAATTTCAGGTAGGAGATCCTATTTTCTTGAAGGTGTCTCCATGGAAGGGTGTTATACGTTTTGGTAAGAAAGGTAAATTGATCCACAGTTACATATGACCATTCGAAATTATAGAATGAATTGGGGCTGTAGCTTACCATTTGGAAATGACTCCAAGTCCCTCCAAAGTTCATGATGTGTTCCACGTATCACTGTTGAGAAAATACATGCCTGACCCAATGCATGTACTCACCTATGAAGACATAGAACCAGAACTTGATCTATCTTATTGTGAAGAGAACGTCCAAATTCTTGATGCTAGAGAACAAGTTCTGAGAAACCAAATGACTCATCTGGTAAAAGATCTATGGAGAAATAATAAGATGGAAGAGGCAATGTGGGAACCCGAGAAACTTATGATGAAGAACCACCCGATTATTTTTATATAGGAATATTCTAGAAATTTCAAGGATGAAATTATTTGATGTAGGGGATAATGTAACAACCCAAGCTTCCACGGTACGCTTCTCCTTGTATAATACAGTGTCGTGTGTTATACGCAACATCGAGTTTTAACACACCACAACCAATAAAACTAGCCATTATGAATAGTAATAACCACATTTTGAAATTATATAAATTTTATCTTTTAAAATGAACTTCATTTTGCGATTCAGAATATCTAAAATATCCTAGGGTAAAATTTTGGTATTTTTCTGTAAAAAATGAATTTTTCATGAATAGTGAAAAACAGTTGGTTATAGTTTAAAACTGAATTTTTATTTAAATAATTATTTTTGTTATTTAAATTTATTCTATGTCAAAATATATACATAAAACCTATATGAGTTCAATGTAATTCATTAGTGTCAGTTTATAAGAATTTTAGATATATAAAAATTTTGTTGAACCTTTTACCGTCTTTTACCCATCTCTTAGGAGAATTTGCAAATTTACATAAAACATTATTTTACTGCTTCGTTGAGTGAAATTTATAAAATCCAAGAGACGTGGTTAATATAAAGGAGTAAAATGTTGTTTAATAAGATAAAAATAATTTTTGGTGAATAACATCTTTTTTACTTTTATTTACCAAGGTTAAAAGTAAATAGGGAAATTAAGGATAAATGTTATTATTATTACCCCAACACATGTCCTAGTTCTATTGGATAAGTATAATTTGAGCAAAAACAACAATAGGAAAAATATATGAACCTCTTTGGTTAACTTGGATTAGATTAGGACATTTATTATTATTTTATTCAATGAAGAGTTAAAAGAGATAAAATCAAAGTTAAATAACTAAAACATTTTTAATATTGGGTAATACATATAAAAATTCAACAGAAAGATAAAATGATTTCCTACATAATCATAGTTTATTTACAATTTGTAGACATTAAATATATTAATTTATTTATAACCCAATGGTGATGTAGTAATTACCTAATTAATGAAATATTAAAATAAGTGATATTATAAATATCACAATAAATATAATTTGAGACTTTTTATGAATTCCACTAATTTTATAGGTTAATATGACATATTAGGGTTTGTTATATGAATTTTTTTTTAAGTAATAATGATTTTATGAATTTATAAAAAAATATCAAATAGTGTCAAAATTGACATAAAAGAGTTTTTAAAACAAATATTATATTATTAATTAATATTATATTCCTAAAGAGTCGTGATGTGTTGAAGGATGGAAAATCTCGATGGAGTGGTCGGTGGGAACCCTAGCGGCAAGCTGGGGGATGATGGTCCCGCGGAGAAGGAGGTAGCTGAACGGAAGGATGAAGATTTGATAGGGCATTGCGACCTATTCAGGCTTTGTGCGAAGCGAGATCAGCTGGATAACAAAGGCATCTCCAACCAGGGGAAGAACTTTGCTGAGGTTGCTGGGCAGAAGGGAGGCTTCTCCTTTCTAGACTGTGATTTGGAGAATTCGGGAAGGATCATTAAGAAGGGACGCGTTGCACATGTCTCTGCAAATCAAGACACGGTAGAGGAGCGAGTCAGATTGTGAAAATTTTCCATAATTGCTAGAGTGATTCTCTTGAAGGGCTCTCGTCCATGGAAATTCCAAGAGCTTACCAGTCGGATGGCATACATATGGGGATTCAGTGATTGGAAGATAACAGCGATGGGGAAGGGCTTCTACCATGTTGTCTTTTCCCAATGATGAATGCAAATGCCGCCCCTGGAGCCTGGGGTCTGTCTCTATCAATCCCGGGTTTCTTCGGATTCATGAGTGGGATCGGAATTTCGATCCAAGCTCGATCAGGAACACCTTTGCTCATGTATGGATCCAAATTCACAAACTTAGCTGGCTTTACTGGCACCCTCAGATACTTTGGGACATCGCCTCGTCAGTAGGTAATCCTATTAGGCTAGATAAGCAGATCGATAATCCCAGTTTTGGGCATTATGCCAGAATCCTGGTTGAGGTCGATATGGCCAGCACCATGGTTGAACAGGTTGTATTTACCACCAGAGATTACAGCTTTAATCATGATATTGGGTATGAGCGGATGCCCAAGTTTTGTTCCAATTGTCATGTCTTTGGGCATATTCTTTCTGACTGTAATCGGAATAAATTCTGCTCATTCTTTAATGTTAAAGGCCATGATGATATACACCGCCGAAGGAGAGGAAAGGATCAGGGGAAGGTCGAGGCTGCAGCTGTTAAGGACGATCTTCCGAAGCCCACAGAGAATGCCAGCGATGATAGTGATGAGCATAACACACTGGAGCCTTTAAATGACAGGAAGGATGAGGAGCAGCAGTGTCAAACTGCTGAGGGTGTGACCCATAATGTCAATGAACATCTTATTGTGGTCAATATCAGTGATTCTGGCACTCAAGCGGTTTTGAGTGCACAGGACTCACCAAAGGGTAACGAAATTCAGGAGGGCAATGGATCACCTGTTGAAGGTGCGACACAAAATGTAACTGAGAATCTCACTGTGGTCAATAGCAGTTTTCCTGGCATTCAAGCTGCATCGAGTGCACATGACTCACCAAAAATATCTGGAACTCAGGCTGACAGCGGTCCATCTGCTGTGAATGTTGGAGCCTCCATGGGGAATCAGGAACAGATTGAAGTGGCCACTGGTAAAGCACAGGGAAGTGTGCAGGAAGTGGAGTTTTCCCGAGTGCATACTTCAAAGGCTGCAAGGAGGAAACTCCCTGCCACCCTAACTGAACCAGTTAATTCAGATAATCAGTATGCAGCCTTGTCTGATGATGATTAAGGTGATCAGGAAGCGGATGAAGCTTCTCCAAATGGATCAAAGGAGGAAAATCAGAAAGTGGAAGATGTAGCACCTGGCTATGCTGGTCCATGCACTAGGCAGCGAGCCTCCAATCAATGAAAGTTTTATTCTGGAATTTCCAGGGTCTTGGGAACTCTCCCACGGTCAACGCCCTTAAGAATATTATCTTGACCAATAAACCAATACTAATTGGAATTGCTGATCCTAGAATAATGTTTTCCAACTGGATGGCTTTCAAGTGGTCTGTCTTAGGGTACTCCTTCATTGCATCCAATCAGCCTGGTAATGATACAGAGTCCTTATGGGTTTTAATTCATAATTCTGTCATGATTGAATCTTTTCAAAGCGAGCAACAATCAGTATCATTGAACTGCTGCTTTCAGTCAACTCTGTTCTGTGTCACCTTTGTTTATGCTCTTAATCAATATGTTAGGAGAAGGAATTTATGGCGTAACCTAGTGCGCATGGCTGAAAACATGGACAAAAGGTGGATTGTTCTTGGTGATTTCAACATAGTTTTACGGCCAGAGGAAAAGACAGAGAACAACTTCTACCGTGCATCAGCCAGGGAGTTCTCCTCCTGTATTGACCAATGCAGAATGATTGAAGTGCCTGTTGTGGGGACTGATTTTACCTGGAATAGATTTAATCTGAATGGAAGGCAGGCAAGCAGGCTTGACAGATGTCTGGTCCAAATTGATGAGCAAAGTGAGGGATTTGAAATATCTGGAATGACCCTGTCCAGATTGCATTCTGACCATCACCATATCCTGATTGACATCTGTTTTAGCAACTTCAGATCAGTCCCTATGCCTTTCAGATTTAATAACGATGGCTGGTCATTCCTGGGTGCAGAGAAAGGGTCATTGATGCATGGAAGGAGGTTGTGCAAGGTAGTGCTCTCCACATTCTCCAATGCAAGCTGAGGGCTGTGAAAGCTAGAATTAGGGAATGGAGTAAGCATGCCTTTTCAATATGGAGCTTTACATCAAAGCGACTGATGCACACTTGTTAGAGTGTCAACAAGACAATATCCTTTGTGATCTTCCTTCTCAAGAGGAGGTCCAGGCTGCCTCTAAGCTTGAAAAGCTGTTATCTCTCAAGGAAAACTTTCTCCGGAATCAGTTCAATGCTAGATGGCTGAAATAGGGGGACAAAAAATTCAAGACTCTTCCATTGCATGCACAGGGAGAAAAAAGTACGAAAGAGCCTTAAAGCCTTGACTATTGATGGTAACACGTTCACCTCCGAGGATGATATTGCTACGTCTGTGACAGGCTACTTTGAGAAGCTCTACTCTGAATCAGGGGGGGACAACACAGATAGTATAATTAGATGCATTGATCCGAGTCTGGAAGAGGTACAGAATAAAAGACTTATTGATATCCCCACCTCAAAGGAGGTGCATGATGCTCTCTTTTCTCTGAACATGGACAGTGTTGCTGGGCCAGATGGGTTTTCAAATAAGTTCTTCATGTTTTACTGGGACATCCTCCATAAGGAAGTGACTGAAGCAGTGAGGGAATTCTTCTACCACTCCTACATGCCATTTGGGATGAATTCGAATTTTATTGCACTAATTCCCAAGAAGGATAATGCTCTGGAAATCAAGGACTTTAGACCTATGGAGATTGGGAATTATATACCAAAGGTCATCAGTAAAATTCTGGCTATAAGGCTTGGTGAGATTGCAAAGTCCCTCATTTCCCATAATCAGTTTGGCTTTGTGCCTGGCAGGAACATTCAGAATTGCCACTTCACTGCCTCAGAGTGTGTCAAAATTATGCCGACCAAGGTCAAGAATGGAAATATGGCACTAAATATTGACATCTCTAAGGCCTTTGACACCATCAGATGGGGCTTCATTTTCAAAGTTTTGATCATGCATGGATTTTCAATTAAATTCATTGGTCTGGTGCACTCCATTTTAAAAAGTGCTTACCTGTCTATTCTGGTCAATGGTTCACCCAGAGGATTCTTTCAATGCTCTAGAGGTGTTAGACAGGGTGATCCTCTATCTGGCTTGCTCTTCTCTCTGGCTGAGGACTACCTTAGCACCTTCCACAATGACCTTGTCAATTCTGGGATTTACCAAAGGATGACCTATGGGAGGAATCGGTTCACTCCTTCTAATTTATTCTACACTGATGATATTCTACTCTTTTCCAAAGCTGATAGGAGGACTATTTCTTGTACTAAGGTCATCTTCAATCACTATGAAGATGTTGCAGGCCATGCCATTAGTTGGAAGAAGTCCTTTGTGATTTTTGGTGAGGGTGTCCGAATTGGGAAGCAAGTTAGAATTGCCAGTCACCATGGGGTAAAGAGGGGGACACTGCCTTTTATTTATCTTGGATTGCCCCTGTTCTGGGGAAGAGTGAAACGTGCCCACTTAGAGGGAATTGCACTCAAAATCAGTAATCAGCTTGCTAGACGGAAAGGGAAGACAATGTCTGAAGCAGGCCGGATCTGTCTTGTGAACTCGGTTATCACTTCGATGTTCATCCATTCCTTCTCACTTTATAAATGGACAGCTAACTTGATCAAGAGTCTTTGTGGCATGATCCAGAATTTTATTTGGACTGGTTCTACACAACAGTGGATGCTTGTCACTGTAAAATGGGTTGATTGTATTAAACCAGTTTCAAAGGGAGGAATGGGGGTTAAGGATGCAAAGGTCTTTAACGAATCCTTGCTTCAAAATTTTACCTGGAGACTTTTGTCTGGTGGTGATCCCTCTTTGGAATTCCTCAATGAAATATTTGTTGATAGGATGCTCAAGAGACAGAAGGTGTATTTGTAGTCCTCTGTCTGGACATCAATAAGGAACTCTTCCTCTTACATTATGTCAAATGCCAAGTTGCTGGTCTGCAAGAATTCACAGATGAACTGTTGGACGACACAGTGGCTTAATAATCCAATCGAACAGTGCATTAATGTTCCTTTGCTGCTGAGGAACCTATCGATTTCTGATTTGCAGGACAATGCACAGGCTCTTGCGATAATTCCAGCTCACCTTCGGAGGGAGATTGATGCATATGAGTATGTTGATTCCGATATCTTGATCTGGAAGCTGTCCCTGAATGGAGTTTTCTCTAGCCGGGATGCTTATATGACCCAATGTGGCGCGGCATGTGGGGTTCCGGCTTGGGTTATGGGGGCTAGGAGTTCTTTTATTGCACCAGCCGAGGCCCTTCTTATTTGGCGGATCTGGAAGCAGCGGCTACCCCTGCAATCGGCCTTGCAGCGGACAGGTTTGTGCATCACCTCGGTGTGCTACTTTTGCTTAAATGCTGATGAAAATGCAGACCATATATTCTTTCACTGCACCTTTGCTGGGCGATTCTGGACTTACCTGAAGGATTTGTTCCATTGTGACATGGCATGCTGCTCGATTATTACACTTCTGGCTTCGGTTTTCCAGGCTGATTACAGTGACCAGGTTAAGTCCCAGCTTACCACTGCTACCATCTTGGCTATTGCTTATCTGTGGAGGGCTCGGAACGCTATTGCCTTTAATAAGGGCTGATCGTCTTTCAAGGATGGTATTATGATGATTCACCGGAGTATTAGTCTTGCCACGGTGAATCAAACTGGCTCAATGAATAATGATATGTCTGATTTTCTATTGCTAAGGACTCTTGGTGTAAGTGGCAGGGAAAGGTAGCCCAGGATGATGAAGTATATACGATGGATCCCACCGATCTCTGGATGGCTCATGGTTAACGTTGACGGGGCCACCTCTGGTGCACCTGGACCAGCCGGATGTGGGGGGGTGTTTCGGACCTATAGGGGCTTCGTCAAAGGTTGCTTCTTCCACTATATTGGCAGTGGGCATGCAATTGAGGCTGAGTTGTGGGCCAAGATAAAGGTGATAAGGTATGCCGATAGGTATGGCTGGCGAAAGCTCTGGATCGAGTCAGATTCTTCTATGGCGGTGCAGATTCTTAAGGAGCGCTCCAAGAACGTTCCTTGGAGGATGATCCCTGCTTGGATTGGTGCCTTGATGGCTACTGAGCCGCTCTCCCTGGAGGTTTCTCATGTGTATAGAGAAGCAAACCAAGTTGCGGACGTGCTTTCCAAAAGAGCAATCACGGAGGCAAGCTCCAGCTGGTCTTTTGTACTTCCCGACTACTGCGGTGATCTTGCCCTTAGTGATTGGAATGGGGATGTGTATTCAAGGTTATGTAAGGTCACTTCATCCTGAGTTGCTTTGTACTATTTATGTTTTTATATATCTTTTTGGGAGCAGGCTTTCACCTGGCTCTCGGACTTTATGGTAATATTATATTCCTAAAAATCTATGTTCACTGAAAAGGACATATATAATTATATTTAATTCATTAATTAACCACTTGGGGTTATCTTGGATGTCTGTAGTAAGTTTATTATCCATTTAATATAAAAATACAAAGAGACATGGTAATTGTTAAACTATTTAACAAAGAGTTAAACATAAATTATAAAGTTAATATTGTGATCAAACCTGTCTAAAATCTATTGGTTGAAATTATTTTGACCCATCCCCACCTTTAAATTTATATAATCCACTTTGGTTTCATTTGAAACAGAATATTAATTTATTATAAAATAATATTTCTAGCTTTTCCAAAGGTGCCCCTCACCCCTCTTATAAAAGGGCACTCCCCCTTCTTTCTAATTCACACCTTCAAACCCTTTTGGTTCGGCCAACCCCTACCCAAATATTCTCTTAACTTCCCTAAATTCAACCTAGAGGCCTTAGTTTGATAATAAATCCAACCTAGGGAGCCCTTTTGATCAATCAAAAGGAAGAACTAGAAGAAGACGTAATGTTTTCATCGCCATCTTTCATGTTCCATTCTTCTTTAACTTTTTATTTCTTTGTTATTTCCATTATGAAATAATAAATCTATTATATTATATATACTATTATTTTATTATAAATATGGTACAACCATATTCAGTATTCTATCAATCCTTTGAATGACATGTCACCATACGTGCGTACGTACGGCTTACCGTCTCCACGTTGTGGTGTAATTGTTATTCAAAACATTATTATTTGGATGGATATGATAATGATGTGTAGTTGAAGTAAATAATAAATATAAAATTATAATTATTCTTTATATATAATATACCATTCAATGATATTCGATTTTAATATCAAAAGAATGATATTTTTGCTCGTGCGTACGTACAGACTTCCGTCTCCACGAACGCGATGAGATTCATTCCCCATCATATCCTTTCAAGACTAATTCTCATTTTATGATTAAAAATAATGTTTAAGGACTTGATCTCATTATGGATATGAATATGATACAACCTATCCCTAAAAACATGGCTTATGTAACAAAACATATAAAAGAAAATGAGTAAATTAACACCAGAAACGATTATAATACTAAGATATTATTAACAAAAAAATGTTAAATGATCATATATGATATCATATTAATGTATATGATACTTTTATAATTTAATAACAACTATTTCACCATAATACAGGAGTTTAAACTACCCTCATCCATGGAAAAGTACAAGGTTAGGGATAATTTCACAATCTCTTCATTATCTGAGGTAGTTTATATGTAATTATCTACTGGGATGTCTTTATCATCACCATCCATGGTTTTTAAAAATGTATTTGAAATCATTATTACTATTTTAAAGAGTATGGGTTATAGTAGTTTATAACCTTGTTGAATTTTTTAAAGATGCTTATAAAAGAATCATTCCGACATTTTTGAAACATGGTATTTTAAAATTTTCAACAAAATTAAGCTAAGAATGTCATTTTTTAACTTATACGGAAGGTGCGGCTATTTTCCATTGTAATAAAATTTTCGAAGCATCCATTACAAGATTATAAGAATATTTTCAAAATAAATGTTTTCTATTATAAATATGTGACTTTTAAATGATTTAAAAAAAAATTTCTCTCTCAAGTAGTTTTGATTTAATCTATGTCAACATCTTTTGATGGATTTTAAGCTTATTTGAAGTTTATTTATTATGATAGAAAATGTCCATATTGTATTGATGGTTTTTTGATATGTTTGACTATGGATGTGTTATTTTTAAACAATTCATGGTTTATGGAGAAAGTATAAACATTTTGAATGCTAGTTTTAATACAAATGTTTATTTTATATTTAAACCTGGCATTATGAATTCCATCATTATGAAAGTGGTTATTGATATTGCATGTGATTTTTCGACTAGTACATTATCCATGTGAATAATTAAATGGAACTATTTCATTTTATTTCTTTAATATTATGTTGAAGTTGAAGTTTAAGAGGATTTCGTTTTTGTTATACATTGCCTTATAAGTTTATGCATATTTATGAAGTTTCCTCTATATTGTTATCCATACTGGGAACCTGAGCTCACCCCTTTTTATGTTTTATTTTTCCCAGGATGGGATGAAGTATTTTATGAATGACCTGCAGGGATAGTGTGAGGGGATATGAGTGTGGTCTGTGGAGACAATATGTTTTTGTATTTTTTCACTTTATTATGTAATGTAAACATTATGAATGTATCTAGTGATACCAAGGCTACTAAACTAATCAGTATTTTGAGACTTGATCTATTGTTATCATGCCAATGTTATGTAATAATGCACTGAATTTGGGTAATTGGGGCCGGGGCATTACATTATGCCTTCTCTATTCACACATCCATCCAGTCTTATGCATCCACCATATCAACGTTTGAGTTTTTCACTGATTGAAGCTATCAGAAAAACCAAACTAATTCTTTTCAATGATACACTTCCTTCTTCTACCACAATACCACTAATTACAACCTTTTGAACAACATATACTTCAACATTCTCTTCTCAATACAGTACTTAAGATAAGGAAAAAGACATAAGTAATGAGAAATTTTATCACCTCCCATATAATATGTTGTTAAACAATTTTGATTCCATATATTTCATTCGGATCACATACTTTCTCTCATTCATCATTATAATTTTATATATATATATTCGGCTCCTATGTAATTTAATGACCATGTGTTTATTTACTTAGAGTTTCATGTTTTATTACTATTTTTAATTTTTGATAATCTAAATGGGGGAGTTATTTGTGAATTTAATTACAAGAATAATGGTTTTAACTCAAATAAATATTTTATTATTGTTTTTTATTTAGTACATTCTTTATAAACTTTTCGTTTTTTGATAATAAAAAAGTGGGAGAATGTTGTCACATCCTTGTGTAGACTATTTTTGAGAATATATTATTCTAATTATCACACACCATGATTCATATCACTAATATTTCACACATTATTTGATAGAATTATATACGATAAGACTACTTCATGGTTATTTCTCCACAATATTATAGAAAATAATCATTGGATGATAGACATTATTACAACCAGGATGAGCTACCTCCAGTGGAAATTCATTGTTACTACCAGGATGAGCTTCCACTATATAGAGCCACTATCACTGGAAATAATAGTTACCACTACAGTGAGGTACCATAATAGGTGAGTCACCATTATCTAAATTGGTGCTACCACCAATGGTGGGTCATTGGCAGGTTCAAATTCACTGCCAGTTTATTTTTATCGTCGTATTCTAAGTTCACTGTCATGAATGACTCAATAAATAAATATATTCTAGGATAGTTTGGCAAAGTAATCATGAATTATTATATTCTAGTCATAGGATTGGGGATCTTCTCCAACCGAAAATAGTATATATGAATATTGTTTCTATCTCTCCCTCTCTCTTAGGTATACAAAACAACATATATGATAGACAATTGATATGATATCTTACTAACTATACAAAATTTGGAATTCTTATGAACTTGATAAATCATATTCTATGAATACCAACAACATAGTAACATTGAATCCATTACTATGATTTATTGAGAATTTATTCAAAGATAAATTGAAACATATATACATATTTTTATGATCCATTATTTATCATCGATTATCCAAAACAAATAATAGACACCTCAACAATGTTGATCCAAGGACTATGAATAAATTAAAAACATCAGAAAAATATTTTTCTATTCTATTTTTAGCCTATTTTATAGTTTAGTAATGTGTTGTTTTTCTTATTATCAAGCAAGTACTTTATCCTAAACATTCCTACATAAGTGTAGTTATTATCTTATTCATAAATCTATTTCCCATTTTATTTATGGAAGAGGTCCTTTTGGGACCTATGTTTTTCTGTTATCGCATCAATAACTATAGTAGATGAATTTTAGCATGAGTAAATTATTTCTCTTCAAAATATACCTAATCCACCTTGTAGATATATTTGGTTGTATTTAAAATATTCTTTGGAGAAGGCATTTTTTATGTGGAGGTGATTAATCAATACCTTGGGAGAGAACCTCTTATTTATTCCGCTAGGTCACTATTTTATTTTGTTTGTTTTTTAGTATCATATCTTATATAATATTTTTATTAATGAAAAAAATTAAATTGGTAATTAATATTAACTAGGTCATATATATGTTTCTCTTTATGTAAATTTTTTTAATGGTTAGGTATTTTTAGTTTATATTTCATCAAAGACCAAATCAATATTTATGAAATATTTTAAACGGACTGATCTTATATCAATATGTGGTTTTCATTAATTTTCTAGTTTATTTTATAAAGGGGATTTTTGGTTTAGTCTATTTATTTAAAATATATTTTTTGGGGGACTCAATTAAACCCCACATTTGTTATTCAATCTGAATAACAAACTTAATAAACAATGTAAGGCCAAAGAGAAATTAAAATCCCAAGTGATAACTATTGAAAATGTAGATTATGAAAATTAAATGGTGGAATGATTGAGTGTTTATGTAATGTGACTGAAGAATTTTTTTATAAAATCATGTTTATGTAATTATAGAATAATCAAATCTAAATGGGTTTACAATAATTCTTCCATATATATTTAAGGGTATATTTCATGTGGTACATGTAATTATGAAATGTGATTCATATTAAACAAAAAATAATAATGGGTAACCCTTAATGTGTGCATAATGTTGGGTTACTTAAATTAAGAGTTGTAAGATATTATTAATGACCTCAGGACTTATAAAATGAAAAAAGATTTATTATATCATGGATAGATAATATAGAATATTTGTTTTTCATGGTTTATTGAAAGAGTTTATTTTTTAAAGCATGCATGTCTTCATTATGGTTCTATGGTAATTCATGTTATTAAATTGTTTCAATAAAAAAAATGATGAAAGAATTTACATGTTTGGAATGTGAACAAGAAAAGATACCTTGTGATATATGGAAGATACCAGTAAATCTAGGTTAGTGAAAAACATTAACAACTTTTGGATTTCCACATTTCTGTGGGTTTTTAAGGTTATCAATTTATTTAATGATTTTTTAATTACGGTATAATATTTGTTATAAAAACATATTAACCCAGAATAGGAGATCTTATTCATATTTAATAACATGTGAAATAATTTTATTATCCATATATATTGTCATATCATTTTATTTATGGATTCTATGATTTTATAATGTTTTAGGAAACAAAAATTCAACTTCATTTATTGGAATAAGAGATGAACTTGATAATTATGAGATTATACTTAATCAAGTAAGTATTCCATCCCAAGAAAAATTCTTCAAATCTAGTTAAAGGATATAAAATCCAAATACGTTGTCATTTTACCTTTGTTTAAAATGAATCAAATACCCCCATAAATCATCATAGATTTATGGATTTTATTTTGTTAACTTTCACCTAACCATGTTTTCAATCATTCTCAATCATAACATGATGGTTGAATTTATCTTTCATATCTATCCATTCATTTTACACCTATGTTCTTCGATTTAGAAAGTCATTTATTATTGAATTTGTGCACCATTTATGTTTCTCACATTAAATTTTAAATTGATGATTTATTATTCATTATTTTATAATTTGGGTTTCTATAAAAGAACCTTATAAGTATTAAACATTTATAACCCCAACTAATTTAGAGGGAAAAATTCATTTTATGGTAGTAGAATGTAACACCCAGATATTTTATGCGATTTTTTTAATTTCATCAATTTATGGTGTTTTACTCTACACGAAGATAACCAAGAACTATACGCAACACCATCTTTACTTGTGGTATAAACAACATTATTTTTGGCTTCTGTTACACGCAATATGATGTTTTTTTTATAATTAATTTCACTAAAGACCCTTTTTAAGAGAAAAACTAAATATTTTTATGTAACCTTATAAACTTTTCATTGTAATGGTGGGTATAAACTGTATTAACATTTTCTGAAAATTTATTTAAATGAAAATTAGTGAATTTATAAAATAATTAGATAACTCTTTATTTATTTTATTATTGTAATATAAATTTAATACATTAAAAATAAGGTTCAAAATTCATCAAATATTTGTTTGATACATGATATAAGAATAAATTCAATTTTTCAGATAAAATAAGTATTTTAAAAAAAATGCAGTTTTTTGACCTTTAGATGGTGCAACTATTATAAAATTAGTTTTGAATATTTTATATATTATATTTAACAAACCATTCTTGTTATTTGTAATTACGATATAAAAATTTACTTTCAATGAATTTTTGACATTTTTAGGATAAGTTTTATTTTATGATGAATTGAAAAATATCCTAAATATTAATTCAAAATTACTTTTTTTCATCAAAATAATTTATATAGTAAATTATATTATTTAATGGTTCTTTTTTATAAAAATAATATATTAGTATCGGTTAATATAATTTAGCTATTTTGATATAATTTTACATTAAATTTAGATGTACATACATTCTAATCATTAGTAATGATTGAAATTTTAAAATGCGTTCACTCATTCCGAAAATGAGATTAATTTTAAATTAAATAATGAAAATTATAGGGTTTGGATTTTGAAAAAATGGATTCTATATTTAGAATCATTCTTCACAAATTATTTAAATATTTTTATTTTATTTTTGGGCATTATATATAGTAACATTGGTAATTTTTATTAATATGTGAAAATGGACAATCATGTAATTAAGTGTATGAATAATATAATAAAATTACTACATAATTTTCTTTACTGTCATTCAATGGGTATTTTATTACCGAAAATGAAACTTGGGTCATAATGGTAACCATTGGAATCCACATTGATGAGAATTGATCATTTAATTTATTTTATATCATGAAATGTGAAATATTCCTCACTCAAATTATAATAAATAAATCATTTTTAATATAAGGATATAATGAAGGTAAATTAAATTATAAATACATTTTTGAAAAATAAATTATTCTGCTTTAACATTTTAATTTATTTTTAATTTTGTGGAAATTAATAACTTCAATAATGATTTATATATTTAAGATGTGTAAATTATTTATTAATTAAAAATCAATAAACTTGTTTTCAATAAAATTACAATTACCGCTATAAGTCCAAAAAACACAACCAAAACATATTTTTCCATTATTTATCAACCATAATCATGAAAGGGTTGATGTATTGACCATTTGGATATTATATAATAGATTATGAAACTTATATTATTTTATTCAAAGTAATGCTAAAATGGTCACATTAATGTTTTAATAAATATATCATTTTTATTGATTGATTTTATATAACATATATTCGACTAAAAGTATTCTAAAAATTTATAGTATTGTTATATTCATTATAATTTTTTTAAATTTTTATTTCACAAATAATTTTGTTAAATAATTACAAAATACTGATGTGGTAATTATTTCATTTCAGAAAATAACATCCAAAAGTTATTAAAATATTAAAATAATTATAATTTTTGATAATTAATAATTCCAATAAATTTTCATCATTTTTTTATATCATAGGAATAAAAAAAATTATTTCCCTAATGTTAAATTAATATCATAATATTCTTAAAAATTAATGAATTAAATAGTGTCAAACACTATTGATTTATTATCAAAATAAATTTTAATGATTTTTTTGATGTCTTAGCAATAAAAAAATTGTTGGCCTACAATTATCGTTTTATCATAATATTTTTAAAAATCAATGAATTCAATAGTTTCAAACAACCTTGTCATAAAGTTAACTTTATATTTATGGTCTAATTGAAATTAAATAAGTAAATACTAAACCATTTTAATATTAATATTTTTTTACACATTTAAATATTAAATTGAAGAACTAATTGTTAATTAATATGATAAGGATTAAATTGATAGAAAAACATATCTAAAACTTACATGTTAATGATATTATGACCTTATATCATCTCATTATATAAACTAGGTAATTTATTAGTTTTTTAATGTGGATTGGATTTATTATCAATTTATATTTTGGGAATTTCCAAAGGTGGCCCAACCTCACCTATATGTGGGAACCTCATCCCTCATTTCATCATAGCTCACTGAGCCTTAAATATTGTCCATACCCAACCCATTTACATTATAATCTCCCCTAATCAAATTAGAGAGGTTTAGTTATTTTCAGAAGTCAAAAATTAGTTCCTATAAGAGGATATCAAGAGGGAACTCCCCCGAAGAAGAGGTAATCTCCTTTACCTACTCTCTCAAGATTATTTCTTATTCAAAATATTTATCATTTTTTTGTCTCAAATACTAAGTAATAAGACCAGAATAACCTATATATTTAGATTTAATTATGGTTATGGACCAACCTTATTCCACCTTCAATCCATCCTACAAAAAATGAAACCACCACCCGTTCCTACGTACGACTGACCATCTACACACCGTGGTGTATTCTATTTTTCCCAACCACTTTCATGGATGGATATATTTTAGTATATAATAACTATATATGATTATAATAAAAATAAATGTATTCTGTAACAATATCTAAACCATCCACTTCCATTAAATTTAATAAATAAAGGAATCATATCAATACGTCTTTGTACGTACAACCGATAGTCTCCACAATGTGATGTGATTCATCATAAATAATATACATTAAAACATGATTAAATAAATCTATAGAATTAATAAAAATAACATATAAAATGTTATTAACTATTTTTAATGATATAAATGTGGGCCAAAAAGGAGAACAAGAAATTATTTGACAAGTCATGGTTATGAAAATGAAGCAGTTAATACCTGAATAATTAGTAATAATTAAATGTTATTAAAATATTATGATATTATGATAATATATGATATCATTAAAAAATATGATTCTATAATAAGTATATTAAATTATTTAAATTATTATACACGATTTTTTGATAAATAAAAAGGATATTGGACTTATGGTAAGGTGTAATTTTCAATTAACATTATTTTTTGAGATTGTTTATAGATAAGTATTTACTAGAGTATATTTCTCAAATGCATACATTTTTCATAAAAATGAAATTGGAAAAATTCTTTCTATAAATATTTAATTATTTAATTTCAATTTCACCAATAGCTAAATTTTTATTAATTGTAATTGAAGGATTGTTTTATCATTTTTAGAACAAGGTTATTTTTGACTTTCTCAAAAAAATCACGAGATAAAAGTGTTAATTTACCTTATAAAGAACGAATAGTAGTTTATATTTTTATAACATCTTATTTCCATGAATATTTCTTTAAAATATTTAATTATTAATTTCAAATAAATTCTTTTCTTTTAAAATTGTGTGGAATTTTGGGAAAATAAAGTGCCATTGAAGAAGAAATGATATTTTGCTCAAAACTTAATTTCATGTGTTCTATTGAATTATTTTCCATCTAAAATAGAATTCATTAATAGGGTTATTATTCAATTATACTATCTCTATATTTCTTATGATTTTATTATTTTTATGAAGGAATGTAATATATTAAATCCATTTTTTACATGTATTATCCTTTTATTGAATGATCTTTAATAAACCCATTTTATTTTATGGGTTATGCTATGATAGAAGATTTATTTTTTTTAGAACATGTAAGAATGATTTCATTATGATATTAGTGGTATATATATATATATCTGTTAAATTAAATCTAAAATGATTTATACCTCGGGAGATAGATAGGGAGTAATGGTAAATGATCTCTTTTCTGTAATATTGGGCTAGAACAAGGAGTTAACTCGGGATAGTAATTTACTTTGTCTGCTCTATTAGTATTGGAAATGAGTTTTGACTAATATGAAATGATTTAATTTTATTGTGTGTATGTCACAAAATTTTATGTCATATTTAATGAATTTTGGTGTTATATTTATTGATTTTTATGGGAAATTATGTTTTATCCCATGACATGATATCACGATCTTTCATATGAAGGATTAGATTTTCAAATGTTATGTTCTTATGACTATTGATTATGATATGATTTATATCTACATAATTTGACCTTACTGAGAATCAAAGATCACCCTTATCAGATGTTTTATTTTTTCCGGGTTATAAATAAGGTTTTTATGTTTGAAAAATAAAGGGGGTGATATTTATGGGATATTTTGATGATAATTCACCAATAAGAATATTGTGTTCCATGTTTCCAAAGGCACTAAACTAATATGGTATTGGGGCCTATTATTCAGAACTCTATTATGTATTTTGATTATGTAATGTAATTTATATGTATTTAATGAGTTGCTTTTTTTTACAACATCATATTTCATATAAAAATTATTACTCTTAAGTTATCCATATTTTGAGAAACCCACATACGATAATTACCATCCAAAAAATGTGCCTTATAACAAAACACATGTGGAATTAGGTACCCTAGAACCAACATCTGTGTACTTTTTTTAAATTTTTTATTTGTATTTTTAATAATTAATAAATTTATTTTCACATAATGATTATTCCAACACATAATAATGTATGAGATTGTGTCCCTAGAGTAGTTGTCTCATTAAATGTTAAAGCATTTCCCCGCTATTATTATAACACAGAAGTGATTCAATAATATTATTGAGTATATGTAGTATGGTAAAAATATATCATTTTAGGGACACAAATTATACATTCTATCAATGATGGATACTCATAAGGCTTTTATGAACCTTTTCAGATGTATTTGCTTGGAAATATATAGTATGATATTATTTGAATGAGGACTACCAGTATAAATTCTACATTTATATCTATCACTGTATGTTTCTACTTAAAGATGTATATATTGGTCTTTAGTGTTTAATATTATTATTAACGAGTATAATTAGTCACTTACATAGATTTATTGATGATAATTGTGATGACCGATGTTCAGAGAGTGGTGGGATATGTTGGGTGCATCATGAGTAATATTGAATTATTGAATAATGATATAAATGATTTATACCTTATATTATTTAATTAAATTTAATATCATTGGTCAATTGATGGAAATCATATATCCTCTATGACTCCATAGTAATGGTGTTCTAAAGGATGGTAATTTATAAGGAAGTTCAATGAACGAGACATTGAGCACATAGGATTGCGCCATCATCATCCAGCCCGCTTGATTTGATATAATATGATGAAGGTAATAGATTATACTATATGAATCTGTATGATTTATTATTCTATAGTGTAATTAAATTATTCATATATTGGTTTTATGTCTTATTGCTTGATTCAAAACTTCGAATTTAGGTTGCTTCACCTAATTCCACACAAATAGAGGCCTAGAGGGTCACACAATAAGTGTATCCAGAATCTAAATTAAATAATATATTATTATATATTATTGAACTATATTAATAAATATTATACCAACATCATGATTAAAAATTATGCATGTTTTCTTTAATCATTAATTCACTCACCATTTATTCAATAGAATATATTGTTAGCAGATTATATAATAAATATTTATTTATATTTAGTGAATATAATATTTTTTTATTGGTGGATAATGTAGTGAAATTTATTTAATAAATAAATATTCCTAATTCAAGGGGTAATAAATATTATGGAGGATTGACAAACCAAGATTTTAGTTTTTCAGAGAAAATAATAAATATTGAATATTATATGACTAAATAATAGTTAATATTAATTAACATGTTTATTTCATGTCACGAATGAATAATATTGAAATTAAATTTTTTACATGGGGGTTTCTCTATGATTAAATAGATATTTATTGGTTGTAGTGAAATTATTTAATTTTAATCCTGAATATATATAAACCCAATTATGTTTTTTCCCAATAGAAAAATATATTTTTTTGGTTGTGCACAACATAATTGGGGAATTATCTCAAGGACCTAATATCTCTCTTCTATACGATCTATCCCACGAATGGGAAGAAATATTAATCCACAAGATCATGTAGAACACAGTAGAACCAATTATTATTGTAATCAACGGTATATGAAGAAATATCAAGAATATTTCGTGCAAGCACTAGAGATTCCTTCAATGAAGTTTGGAGATTCCAAGTACGCATACAGATCAACACTATATGGATATGAAATAGATTATTACAAATAAATTATGCTGCATCACAAATCTTTTACCAGATCCATTAATAGTGAAATAACTCCATTATATTAATTCTTATTTAATTTAATTATATGTTAATTATATGTATTGATCTTCCCCCTATTAAAATGTGATTTATTTTGTCTATCATCATTGATTCAATTACACTGGAGAAAATGTTTTATGTTATGTAGATCTAGGATTGACCATAGAACATGGAAAATGAAATGATGGGACCCACCCATTGCACACTTTTGACACCGAAAAAACCTACATGTGGTATCAGATTAGGTCACATAATAATTTATATTTATTTAATGCATCAGTAATTAATTCAAAATTAATTTTTTCACATGGATTGATGAAAAAAGTGTAGCTATTACCTTACTACACATGTTTAATGATCTAGGGTGGCACATGGTCAATCAGTGTATGCACCATGTATCCCACATACACAACCTACCTCACTGGTGACTGTATAATTTTGAGATCACACGGTGTTTATCCCATTAGTCACATCGTGTACCTTATATTTCAAAGGAAATATTTACATGATGAGTCCATTGACATGTACCTTTAATATAATAAAAGTGATGTAAAAATTGTATAGATCAATTTCCCACTGTGTGTAATTATACCAAATTTATAATATTTTAAATTTATATACTATATTTTGTAAACCTTGAGACATGTTCTTGCGTGTGGTCAATGAGTTGGTATGACCAACCATGTGATGGGTTTTAATATTTATATATAAAAATTTTTAATTAGCATCTACATAATTATTGTATTTGGATATCATGTATGAGTCTTATTATGGCTGTTACTCTACATATGTTAAATCATGATACTTTAGGAAAAAATCATATTGTTCGTGTAATAATTAAGTCGATAGTAAACATCATGGAAGTATGTAACAATTAATGTATTATATATGTCACATAATATAAACAAATATACATGTATATTATATATTTGGTAGATTCAGATAGGTATTCACTATATTTCATCGAAGATACAATTTTGTAGATAGTTAATTAAAAATAGTATAATTATGTTGTTTTAAATTATAGTGGGTAATAATTTCATGGAAACTTAGATGATAATTATGAAAAAAATTGATTATGTAAATATGATAATTAAATGATTTAAGGGTAATAAATCTTAAATAAGAACGATAAATAATTGAATTCAAATTTTGTTACATGTTTAATCAACTGAATCCATGTAGATGATCATGAGGATAGACCATCCCATTGTATGTTATTGGTTCCATTTCATTTAATTAATTATTAAAATAATTTTTTTGGATTATTTACCTTCTCTTTTTTTATTATTTGAGGGCCTATATGCCAATGGTTTTATTTATATAAAGAAAATTTCCCTTCAAAAATGTGTTAGTAATAATCATACGTAAAATAGGGATCTCCCATGTGTATAGAGGTGGTACATGTTTCATGTTGAGGAGATACCTAATCAAGGACAAGCATAAGTAGAATGGGGGACAAATGTAAACATGAACCATAATTAGTTCAAGGTATTATCCCCTAGGTCATCATTTAGATTATCAAATTCCATATAAAATATCCACTAGTAAAATCTCAATATCATACCACGTTATTATTTTATTTTTACTAGTTCTATGGTTATTTCAATAAGGATGATTTATAATGATCACATAATTTAATGAAATTAACGAGAATGAAAAATAAAACTAAAATAAATTTTATTTTGCATAAATTTTATCATACATGTGGTTAATAAAATAATTAATCCTATATAATATTTAAAATAATTTAACTAAGATAATAATTTAAAATTTACACATAATGGATAAAATGTATCAATTTTATTTATAATGTCGGTATAGACATCCACTATTTCATATAAAATATAACCATAGATCAATGTGGTTGTTTAGACAATTTTGGGATGATTTCAATTATTTTGAAACAATAACTATATGTTTTGGGTTGAAATAACTTAGTTCACATCAACGGTAGACTTCCAAAGCATGACATTATGTAACTGAGAGGATACGGTAGAGGAAATCTAATTTAGGAACTCAAGACTGGGTTTTCCAATTACTATATCATGAAATAGTGATTAAATTCAATTAAAATTAGGATGTCCTACTTAAAACCATTAATGTTTCATGACCAACCAATATTGGATTAATGAGAAGGGGAATATGTATCTTTTCCTATATAATATACATTAAATAATATAATCTGAAACCAATGGTGAGGTATATTGGGTTTTGATAAATTAGTAGGAGGATAATTGTAGAGACCCCTAACATGAGGTAAATGGAAATTAAATTACTTTTTCAAAATACTTAATACATAACAAAAAACAATACTCATTGACCTTAATAGTTTAGTGTCTTTGGAAACTGGGAACATAATCTTCTAATCATGGTAAAAGATCGTCAACATCTCATATATCGATATTAATCTTTTGTTTTCTTACATAAAAACCTTTCTATATAACCTAGGGAAAAGAAAACATATAAAGGGTGAGATCAAATTCTCAGTAAGGGTAAGCATGGAGAAAATAAAACAAACCATATACATTTGAACTTAACAATAGGAACATAATGTTTAAACAACAAAATCTTGATCAATGAAATAAAACATTGTAGTACGTAAGGCATAAATCATAATGGAACATCAATCATGATAAAATATCATGGGAATAAAACATCTAATTTTTGAAAACCATTAATCACTTGATATGATTTCCATAGTATCCAAGGCATTTCTGCCAAGACCATCGTAGTGGACAAAGTCCCTTACTAAATTGAGTTAACTCCTCATTACAGTCATGTATCACTAAACCGGATTAACTTGTCATTACACCCATGTCTATCTCATGAGATATAAATCTTTAGCCAATTCATTGCCGGGAGATATAGGTCCCACCTATCTCATAATGAAATCATCTTTACATGTGCCAGAACATAAACATAAATCATTCATCACAACCCAAAAAATAAAATGGGTTTTATAAACATCATCCCATCATAACATAATCCATATAAAAAAATCGATATAATATCATCATAATAAAATTTAAACCATGTAAATCATAGATACATTATACTTGAAACATACACATATGAAATAAAGTCATCTTAGATGGAAATTGGTTTTGATAAAATACTTAAAATGAATTCTTGAGTAAAATATCCTTTCTTATTCAAAATCATTTTATTTTCTCAAAATGCCATGAAATTTTAAAATAAAAGGATTTGTTTGATGTTAATAATGAAATAATGTAGAATAATCGTCATGAAAATTAGGCGTTATGAAACCGTAAAAATCTATTCAGGCCGTATATGTTAAAAAAACATTCATTTCATACATTTGTCAGAAGAGTCAAAAAGTACCCCGTATGGTAAAAACAAACAATTCCTTAAAAACCATGTAGTAAAAGTCAAAAATGGGTAAAAAGGACATTAATCATAATTGAAACCATTTTTAAAAAACAGGGACATGGATGATAAATATAACCCTAGTAAATACTTTCGAATAAACAATGTCGGATAAAAACAAGATTGGAAAAGTTATCTATTACCTTATGTCTGATATGAATCGTATATATAAGAAAATCTAGTATAATGATTTAAATAATGTCATTGAATTATTATATAATCGTATTCATTGTTATGATTTCATATATTGTTCACTTATAACTTTATAGTACTTGTTCTTTTTTAAATTCCATGTTAATGCAGTATTTTGGATAAACACGTTTCATTTATCCTATGTGTTTCGATTTGTTGTTCTTGATATTATTACTCGTATCCTTATTTACATAATTCCACAATGTAAAAATTCATTTATATATAATATTAATTCAGTAAATAAATATATATGATAGATCGATAAATGGAATGAAATAAACTGTTCATGGAGACGGTAGGTCGTACGTACGCATGAACGCTATTTCCATTTCCTTATTTAATTGAATAGAATTAAGTAAATGAATCATATAAGTACATATATCAACTATCATTATTACGTAATATCTTTCTTGATTATTTATTATATATATACTTTATAATCACACTTTAATGGTTAATCATGGAAAATGAATCTCATCGTGTTTATGGAGACGGTTGTCCGTACGTACGCACAATTAAGGATATCGTTCCCATAATTATTGAATAGTAATGGAGTGAATGATATAATATCTCAGAATCAGTATGATGTTATAATAACTACATATATTTATTTTATACACCATTATACCAATCCAAGTATGGTGTTGGTGGAAAAACCAATTAACCACCACGTGGACACGATATTTTGTACGTACGCATGCGCGGTGATTTCATTTTCCATAGGATGGAGAGATGGTGAAATGGGTTTGTTTCATATTTATAATATCATATCAGTATATTAGTGATTCTAATATTATTACATTACAATGAAACAACTAAAGAATAGTAAGTTGAAAAAGAAAGAAACTTGAAAGAATCAGTATAAGAGATTAACTCTTCTTCGACGTACCACCTTTAAGGTTCTTCTTAAGAGACAAGAGTTGGCCTTTTGGGAAGACCGGAACCTCCAGAATGTTTCTAGAGAGGTGGAAAAGAGTAATGGTCATGGGTAGGCTGATCATGAAGGCTCAAGGTCTTATTAATAGGAGAGGGAGGAGGTGCCCTTTTATAATGGGGGAGAGGGGCACCTTTGGAAACCTCAAAAATATTAATTTATAATAAATCAAAACCCACTTACAAACCACCAAAATTGACTCATATTCTAAGATTACATGATATAAGGTTTTAATCCAATAAACTATAAAAAATTTAGACATGTTGGAAATTTATTTTAAACCTTATCAACTTGATTTATCCTTATCTAATCTATTTAATTTTATTTGTTGTAATAAGATTCTAAATTTTAAATAATTATAAATAATTATTTATGTATTTTTAATTGTCCATAATTGGATAATATAAGAAATTATTGACCATATATATTTTAACTTATAATTTTTAAATACTTTTGATATTTTTAAACAGCTTTATATTATGTTATTTTTATAAAATAAAAATAGAGTCAATTTTGAAACTATTCATTTATTTGAAGTTAAATAAAATCTACCTAGAAGAGATGTTTGAAAAAAAATATTTAATAGATTCTTAACATGTCATATATATCTAGAAAATTTGTAGAGCATATTTAATAGTTCATACAATATTTATTTTAATATTTTTAAAACCATTTATTGGATATTACAATCAATAAAATAATTTCAACATCACTATTGTGTCACCATTAATGATAACTATTTAATCCCTAAAAATCATAAATAAATTCACATGATGTATATAACTTTACTATCATTCTAGAGACTATTAATGTTCTAAGTTTCATAAAATTTATCAATAAATTAGAATTATTATTCTTATAATATTTAAGAGAGTGACATGTTGTCACTTTCATTGGATTTAATAATAATTAAATTATTTTCATGGTAAAATGTACATAAAATTAATCTATTCAAACCCTTAGGTTATATGGGTCGACATGTTGTCACCAAATATAATTTGGCAGGTTTTAGGGTAATTTTATAGTCTTATTTTTACGCTAAATTACCTGATTTAACTTTAACTGCAGTAAATAAAAATTACCGTAGTTACTATTCATAATATCAAAAAAATAAAAGTAACCTATTATCTTAATTTGGACCCTTCAAATTCAAATATGGAATCCATTTTTCAAAATTCAAAATATGTAAGTTGTAGTAATTAATTTAAAATTAATCCATTTGATAAGAAAACGGGTTTTAAAAGCTAAAACATTGCCAAAGATTGAAATGTTTTTACTTATGAATTCATTGTAAAATTAATGTTAATGTCATAAATTATATTAAATAATTAAAATATATTCTATTTATACTATAAAACCATTCAATATAATAATTTAACCATATAAATTATTGCAATGAATAAAGTTGTTTTTAATTAAAATATAGTGTGTTTTTACTATTAATTAAAATATGAAAGTTATCAAAATAATATGAAAATTTTATCCAAAGGGAATTTTTATATCCTGATTCCAAATAATCATTTTATTTTTTCAAATTTAACTTATAAACATGTCAATTACTATATTTAAAGTGGGTGCGCTATCAATAGGTGACAAAACATCATTTTTTAAAAAATACTTATTTTACACAGAAATTGTTTTGTCCCATATAATGTACTAGAAAATGTGTAAGATGAATAATAATGTTGTAATATTCCAAATTTAGTTTATACTATTCATAATGGCTAGTCCGTAATAATATTATAATAATATATCGTTGTTTAGTGAAACCCTATTTTATGTACTACACACGCTATCAACGAAGGTTGTGTTTGCATGTAATACAAGCCAATTCAGGGATGCGTGTAGTGAAAGCTCCCTTTGGTGTAGCGTACAACAAATGAAATCAATTAAAAATAAAAATTCTCATAAAATCTCAGGTTGTTACATTCTACCCCCCTTAAAATGAATTTCACCCTCAGAATTCCTCAGGGTTATAAATGGTTTACTCCATGAGATTTTCTTTCTTAGAGAACCACATTGTAAAAAGGAATAATAAAACTTAATTTTAAAATGTAAAGTATGAAACATAATAGTTACCCAAATTTACTCGTTACTGGATTTCCACATAAGAGAACATAGGTGAAAATATGGATATGGAAGAGAAATATAACCATCAACTTCTGATGAAGAGTGGAAGTGGACATCGCTATGAAAAAGCCAACAATCACAAAGCCATAAATTTGTGATGATCTAAGGTACCATCTGATTCATCAAATATAAGGGCACTAGGACAACATTTTTGGTTTTCAAGTTCATTTCCTTTACGTTTAAGAGTTTTAATTAGAAAAATACTTACTTTATTTTGGTAAAATATCACCGTTGTTAGTGCCTTGAACAAGTTAAACATCATATCATAAAGAATTGAAGATGAATTTTTTATTCTTGATTTTTTAGTAGATCATATGATAGAATGATTGGTCATTCCATCTATCTGAAACAAAAAGTTAGCAAAAGTTATCAAATATACATAAGTCCATCTATGGTGACGTTAGTCGTATATAATTCCAAAAATGGAATTATACTTCATCTATCATACCACTAAATAAAATAAAACTCATTTCTCTTAAACAGGGACTTCTTGTAGGAATGTGGTAGGCAATAAAGGAATATCGTACTTCAATTGTGGGTTCGATTCCTACAGCCTTGTCCAATGCGATGGGTTGTTGCCCGTCCTGCGGGTTGTCCTTTTTCTAAAACTATTTTAGTATAACATCCCATCAATAATATCAAAAAAGTTCTATCCTTAAACAATACTAACTTATGTCGAATATAATCCCTTCCAATGTTTAGGCTTATCTAAAATACTTCTATGAAAGCTCATAGTATAAAGAATACAATTACTAGAAATTTCATCTAGCTATCATGTGAATACCATCATTTATCCCCCATATAACATACAATATATCTTGTTGCTCACATTCCAAACATGTGAATACCTTAATAATGTATTCTATTGAAAAAAATGAATACCCCTTGGACCATGGTAAAAACATAAATGATTTAAAAATATAACTCTTTCTACATACCAAAATACCAAAATATCTATATACTCAAACCATGATATTACATTTTCCTTATATCAGTCCCAAGCTCATGAATAATATCAAAAATTTAATTTTCCCCTTATCCCTTCATTATGCACATATCATCTTCTTTCCAAAAATATATCAATCACTTTTCATGGTTACTAGTACCATATAATTATTGAAAACCAATACATAGATATTCAAAAATTCCATGATAACATAAATGAGATTCCATGATACTATTTTGAAATCCCATTATATAAACACTTAATCATTCCAAAACATCATTTTCATACTCAACATAAAAAATATTGATTGCATGTTACTTCCCTTTATCATTTGCCTTAAGAGGTTTCTCACGTCGATCATCATTAACCCCTGGATTAGAGAATTGATTAGCATAATGCCCCATTTCCTTGCACTTGAAGCATTGAAGTGTTGGGGGAGCGTTCTCAGTAGTCATTTCTCTATTCACATCATTAGCTACCCTTTTCCTATTACTTCAACACTCAACTGCTCGATGACCTTATTTTCCACACTTAAAACATTTTCTAGTATCTTTTAAGAAATCTCCACCATGCTTATTTCCAAACCTTGACTAAAAAGTGACATTCATCTTATTTTCACCATTTTTCTGATATTTTTCTGTGAACTACATCTTTTGTTTCTTGTCAAAACCATGAGATGGATATGTAACAACAACTTATAGTTCTACCTTGATAGAACAACACACAATTTCTTCATATCTACTGATGTCTCTTAGAGCTAATGCCCTTTGAAGACTTGGTATTAAGCCACTGAAGAATCGATCAACATTACTTTCAGGTTGGATGATAATGCTAGATACATTCCTTGAAAGCCTTGTAAAATTCTGTTCGTATATACCAACATAATCATCATATTTTTTCTTAAACTCCAGGAACTCCCTTTACATCTTTCTTCAAAGAATATGAGGGAAGTCTCTATTGAAAAATATTTTTTTGAACCGATCCCATTCCATGGATTCAATTTCATCTTGGGGCCTTATATTCTTAATTAGAGTCCACCATTGGTCTGCTTCACCATCAAAATGGTAAATAACCATAATTACTTTTTCATGTTCCGAACAATGATGTATGGAAAATAACTTTTAAATGGTATTGATCAATTTTTCAGTAACTTATGGATTAGGAGACCCACCTAAAGAAGGTTGATGTTTCCTCATTAAGGACTCAATAAAATATTGTTCACTTCCCTACTCATTTGGAAGTCCACAATGATTTATAGCTTGTGTAAGTTTAGAAATAATATTTATCACTCCATCTCCCATAACATTGGGTTGTTCAAGAGGATAATAATTTTATTGTCCATTACATTGATAAACATAGTTCCTTCAGGTTCCAGCCATCGTCTAAAAACCAAAAAGAATAGTGTCAGATGCAAAAATCATCGTAGGGAAAAGAACATAATAAAGGGGGAGTACCGTTAATATCTAACATCTTAGGTTTAATTCTAATATCTTTAATGTAATTCTAGGACTATAACCTATACTTATACATAACCTTAGGCACATCCCTAGACATACCATAGAAATACCTCTAAGGATCTCACTATTGTTCTCGCATCCTAGTTTCTGAAGGTTGACTAAACCTTTCCTCTAATACCAACTGTAGAGACCCCAAACATTATGTACATGGAAATTACATTAATTTTGAGAAATACTTAATACATATCAAAAACCAATACTAAAGGACCGTAATAGATTAGTGTCTTTGGAAACTCTGAACATAATCTTCTAATCATGGTAAAAGATCTTCAACATCTCCCATAAAGATCTTCCCCTTTTGTTTTCTTACCTAAAAATCTTTATTTATATCCTAGGGAAAGGAAACATATAAAGAGTGAGATAAAATTCTCATTAAGGTTAATAATGGAGAAAATGAAACAAACCATATACATTTGAACTTAAAAACATGAACATAATGTTTAAACATCAAAATCATGAGCAATGAAATAAAACATGGCGGTACGTAAGGCATAGATCATAATGAACATCAATCATGATAAAATAGCTTTGGAATAAAACATGTTATTTTTGAAAACCATTAAGAAATTGATGTGATTTCCATTGTAGCCAATTCATTGCTGCCACGACCATATTAGTGCACAAAGTCCCTTACTGAATCGAGTTCACTCCTCATTCCAGTCCTATATCACTGAACTGGATAAACTTGTCTGTCCATCCATGTCTTTCTCATGATATATAAATCATTACCCAATTCATTGGAGGTATATATAGGTATCACCCATCTCATAATGAAATCATTATTTCCCGTGCCACAACATAATCATAAATCATTCATCATAACCCAAAGAATAAAATGGGTTTCATAAACATCATCTCATGATAACATAATCCATATATAACAAACAGATATCATTTCATCAAAAGAAAAATGAAAACATGTAAATCATAAAGTCATTATACTTGAATCATACACATAAGAAATAATGTCATCTTAGATGGAAAATGTTTTTGATAAAACACATGAAATTAATTCTTGAGAAAAATATACTTTCTTCTTCAAAATAATTTTATTTTCTCAAAATGCCATGACATTTTAAAAGAAAAAGATTTTGTTGAAGATAATCATGAAATCATATAGATGAATCTTAATGAAAATTAGGTGTTATGAAATTGTAAAAATCTGTTCATGACGTATAAGATAAAAAAACATTCTACTCATACTTTTTCTAGAAAAGTCAAAAAGTACCTCATATGGTAAAAAAAGAAAGATTCCTTACAAACCATGTAGAAAAGGTCATAAATGGATAAAAAGGAATTTAAACATACCTAAAATTATTTTTAGAAAATAGGGACATTGATGATAAATATAACCTATGTAAATACTTACGAATAAACAATCTCGGATAAAAACGAGATAGGAAATGTTATCCATTACCTTATGTCTGATATGCTTCGTATATATCTGAAACTCCTGTATAATGATTTAAATAATTTCATTGAATTATTATAGAATAATATTCATTGTTATTATATCTTATATTGTTCACTTATTACTTCATATTACCCATTCTTTTGTAAATTCAATGTTAAAGCTGTGTTTTGGGTAAAATCGTTTCATTTATCGTACGTGTTTCGATTTGTTGTTCTTGATATTATTACTCATATCCTGATTTACATAATACCAGAATGTATTAAATAATTTATATATCATATATATTCAGTATTTAAATATATATGATAGATCATTAAATGTAATGAAATACACCGTTCATGGAGACAGTAGGCTATACGTATGCATGAATGCTGTTTTCATTTCCTTATTGAATTGAATGGAATTAAGTAAATGAAACATATATGTATATAAATACTGTATCATTATTATTTAATATATTTTACTTTTATTTATTAAATATATACTTTATAATCATACTTGAATTGTTAATCATGAAAAATGAATTTCATCGCGTTCGTGGAGACGGTAGTCCGAACGTACGCACAGGCGATGATTTTGTTCCCATAATTATTGAATAGAATTGAAGTGAATGATATAATATATCATAATTAGTATGATGTTATAATAACCATATATAGCTATTCATTACACCATTATACCCATCCAAGTAAGGTGGTGGTGGAAAAACTAATTACACCACGGTGTGGAGATGATATTCCGTACGTACGCACGAATGGTGATTTCATTTTCCATAGGATGGATAGAAGGTGAAATGGGGTTGTTTCATATTTATAATATCATATCAGTATATTAGATATAATTATTGTATTACTTTACAATGAAACAACTAATTAAGATGAAGTTGAAGAAAAAAAGAAACTTGAAAGAATCGGTAGAAGAGATTACCTCTTCTTCGACGCACCACTTTTAAGCTTCCTCTTAAGGGACTAGAGTTGGTATTTTGAGAAGACCAGAACCTTCAGAAAGGTTCAAGGGAAGTGGAGAAGCGAAATTGGCATCGTTTGGCTGATATTGAATGCTAAATGTGTTGTGAAGAGAAGAGGGAGGAGGTTCCCTTTTATAAGGGAGGAGATGAGCACCTTTTGAAACCTCAAAAATATTAATTTATAATAAATCAAAACCCACTAAAAAACCTCCAAAAATGACTCATATTATAATATTATATGATATATCGTTTTAATAGAATCAATGAATAAAATTTTGACATTTTTCAAATTTATTTTAAACCTTATCAATATGATTTATCCTTATTTAATCAATTTAATTTTATTTGTTGTAATAAGATTTTAAATTTTAAATTGTTATAAATAATTATTTTTGTGTTGTGAATTTCCTATAATTGCATAATATATGACATTCTAGACCATATAAATTTTAATTTATAATATATAAATATTTTTTTTATTTTAAACAATTTAATATTATGTTATTTTTATAAAATAACAATAGTATCAATTTTGACACTATTCCTTTATTTGAATTTAAATAAAATCCACTTGTAAGATATGTTAAAAATAAAATATTTAATAGATTCTTAATATGTCATATTTTTCTATAAAATTTGGGGAGAATATTAAAATGTTCATTCAATATTTTTTTTAATATTTTTAAAACCGTTTATTTGATATTTCAATCAATAAAATTATTTCAACATCACTATTGTGTCACCTTTAATGATATTTATTTAATAACTAAAAATTATAAATAAATTCAAATTATGTATATAATTTTATTATATTTCTGGAGACTATTCATATTTGTAGTTTCATGAAGTTTATCACTAAATTAAAATAATTATTCTTATAAGATTTTAGAGAGTGACATGTTGTCACTTTCTTTGATTGTAATAATAATTAAATTATTTTCATGGTAAAAGTCCATAAAATTAATCTATTATGACAATTAAGTGATATGGGTCAACTTTTTTTTTCATCAAAGAGAATTTTGGTAGGTGTTAGGGTAATTTTATAATCTTATTTTTACCCTTAATTACCCGATTTACCTTTAACTACAGTAAATTAAAATTATCGTAGTTACTATTCATAATATCAAAAAAATAAAAGTAACATATTAGTATAATTTGGACCCACTGAATTAAAATATGGAATCCATTTTTCAAAATTCCAAACACATAAGTTTTAGTAAATAATTTAAAATTAATCTTGTTGTTAAGAAAACAGGGTTTAAAAGCTAAAACATTTGCAATGATTGAAATGTTTTTACCTATGAATTAAATTTAAAATTATTGGTAATGTCATAAAATATATTAAATGGTAAAAATATATTCTATTTATACTTTAAATCATTAAATATTATAATTTAACCATATAATTTATTTGCGATGAAAAAGTTTTTATTAATTAAAATATAACATTTTTTACTATTCATTAAAATTTGAAAGTTATCAGAATAATATGATAAATTTATCCAAAGTAAATTATTATATAATGATTCCAAACAAGAATTTAATTTTATCAAATTCAACTTATAAACATGTAAAAAACTATATTTAATGTGGTTGCGCCATCAAAAGGTGACAAAACTGCATTTTTTTAAAAATTCTTATTTTACCCGAAAAATTTATTTTGTTCTAATACCATGTTCCTAGGAAATGTGTCAGATGAATAATAATGTTATAAAATTAAAAATGTATTCAATAAAACTCATAATGGCTAGTCCGTAATAATATTATAATAATATATCGTTGTTTAGTGAAACCCAGTATTGCGTAATACACACGCTATCGAGGAAGGTCGTGATTGCCTATAATGGAAGCCAAGACAGGGAAGCGTGTAGTGCAAGAATACGTTGGTGTAGCATACAACAAATGAAATCTATTAAAAAGAATAATTTTCATAAAATCTTGTGTTTTTACACTAATAAATTTAATATATTTTTTAAATTTATCAATATTGTAATAAATTTTATCCTATCTTATTTTGAAGAAGAATAATTAAAATGAATGAAAAAATATAATTACGATCCATACATGATAAGGACAACCATATCACTAACATAATTTTATAATAATGAAATAGTAACATATATTCCATCCTTCACCGTGAAAGGAAATTATATGTGATGAAAGAACATTTCCTAAAGATTCTGTATATTAGGAAGGTGATGAAGAGTATAAAATCTATGAAAAATATATGATGAATCCATATATTTTGAAGGTTTCATGCAATCATCTATGTCCAATGAGATTTTGATGAATCATAAGGATAGGGATGCATATAGCATGATTTCTCAAATTTAGGATCTCTATCAAATAATGGAGAGACATGAGAGGTACAAGATCTCTAATTATTTG
Organism: Viscum album; assembly: GCA_963277665.1. Taxonomy (NCBI): domain Eukaryota; kingdom Viridiplantae; phylum Streptophyta; class Magnoliopsida; order Santalales; family Viscaceae; genus Viscum; species Viscum album. Next base: position 813,558,170 of record OY728158.1, on the reverse strand, counting down.
ATTACAAGTATGATTGGATGGTATATGCTAGATAGGCCTCATGTAGTCATGCAGAATGGATACATTAAATGACATTAAATATTATAGATTAATTTTCTAGACGAGTTTTGTGTTGATTTCATAATTTCATCATTTTCAAAGACATTATCTAGCATTTTTGTTAAATAAAATATGTGTGATAATGAAAAGATCATCTCAAACTTATTAATTTGATTCTTCATGTAGATATGATAGGATGAATGATAAACCCATATTCTTTATGTTGAATAAGAAAGGGAAGAAAAACAAAAAGGGCCCCAAGACTAATAAATTTTCTAAATATCGCATGAAATGTCATCTAAGAAGAATAATATCTAGATAAAGATAAATTATGTTTTTCTTGTGACAATACAGGCTGTAAGAAGATGAATTATAGCTAGAAGCAAGGGGAATGTAATGGTGTGTTCATTATCGAGTGTAAAATTTTAATATCTACAAATTGGGTAATAGACACAAATTATTGTAAATACAAATGTATCAGTATACATGAACCATGAAAATTACCAATGATATATTGAGGATAGGTGGATCTGAGAGCTTCTAATGGATCAAGGATGGAAACACAATCCATTGATGACTATGACATTTAATTTCAAAAAAATAATTATTTTGGTTTTAAAGGTTACTATTGTATTCCTATATTAACTGTGATCATAATTTATATACCTTTCTTAGATACAGATGGAATTATATTCATATTTGGAAAGAAATGCTTTTTCATTTATAAGGAAAAAACCTGTTATGGTATGGACTATTTAAATAATGGCCTTTGTGTATTAAATGAAAAAAAGTAAATTTAGTTAATTGATAATGAATCATGTTCACATGAATCCTATAACACCCAACTTTGGAATCACCTTCATAGTCATGTAAATAATAATAATTTGACCAAGAACTACCAAGATGATAATTAAGAATAATCAATTCTAAATCCACATGAATGAATTAACGTTAGTTCAGAAGAATAAATGATTGAACCACCATTTTTTAGACACAATTAATGGACTATAGAGAATTATGGAGTGGTATGCATCGATGTGTGTGGACCACTTCGAGTAGAAGATAGAGGTGGATATTCTTACATCATGACATTTAATGATTATTTAAGTAGATAAGGCTATTTCTATGTTGTGAGGGATATGTTTGAGGCCATTTAAAAATTCATTGAATTGAAAAATGATGTAGAAGAACAACATGTTATTAAGATAAAGAATATTCAGTTGAATACCGATCAAGAATAACTTAACCAAGAGTTCATTGACTTTATAGGAGAGAATTTGACTATATCGCAACTCACTCATCCTTATACACAATAGTGGAATTGTGTTATCGAAAGGATGAACTATACATTTTATAGATGGAATGGTTGATTATTAGTCGTATAGAAATTCCATTATTCTTTTGGTAATAAGAATTACAAACCATGTAATAAACATTAAACCAAGTACCAAATAACGTATAAAATTGAATTACCTTCGAGTTATGGACTGGAAAGAAAGATTTTTTTTTCATATATGTGTATGTGGTTGCATGAAATTTGTTATGAACATATCACATGGAAAAATAGAACCCCAAGGTGAAATTTTTATCTTTATAGGGTATCCCATGGAAAAAAAGAGATACAGACTATACAAACCCACATACAATAAATTGAATTTTAGTAGAAAAGATGAATTTCATGAGAGAGATCTCATCCCTAAAATGGATAGTGATATAAAGATTGACATTGATGATGTTTATGCTCAATATACTCAAGTGTTTTTATAAGAATAAATTCAATAGGTTACTGTGGAAAAAGTTGTTTTGGAAACACATGAACATCATTGGCGTGTAAGAGAGATAAGAGAACCATAATGATATGGGTTTATAGTCACCAATGATATTGACTAATAATTTGTAGAGAATGATGAACCTTTATCCAATAAGTTAGAATTTATGATCTCAGAAGCTTTTATATGGCACTGATTCATGAATTATGAATTGGATTCCATGTATTTGAACCATGTTTGAATTTTGGTAGATGCACTTATTGATTTATTACTGTTGGATTCCAATGTTTATTAAATGTTTAATTGGAAATAAAAGTTAAATTATATACCTATAGAGTAAGGATAGTGGATAAAGGGTTAAAAAATTTATGGAATTCACTATAATGAATCATTTTCACCTATTTCCATTTATAAATTCAACATAATTCTACTTGTTATAATCACTTACCATGACTATGATATTTGGAATAAGGATGCCAAAACTGCATTCCATAATGAGAACCTTTAGGAAGATTTATATATAACACAACCACAAGGTTTTTTCACTCTAATATATTCCAAAAGTATTTTAATGTTAAATAGATCCATTTATGGATTTATGCAAGGATTTATGTCATGAAACATTAGATTGGATAAATCATTAAACGAATTTGGTTTCATTTGTAATGAATGTGAGATGTGTGTTTATAAATGGTTTTGTGAAAATGTTTCTATTATCCTAGTAATATATATTGATAGCATACTAAATATTAGAAAGTACATACAAGTGTTTCAGTCTATTAATTACATGTTGAAAAATTGTTCCTCCGTGAAGGACATATATTAAAAAACCTATATTATAGGGATCAAGATAATTTGTGATATATCAAAGAGGCTATATGGAATAACTCAAAGTATATATGTTGACCATATTCTAATAAGATTTAGTATAGAAAAATTTAAGAGGGTATTTTATCGAGTTCCACATGGTTTACATCTTTCAAAGAATATGTTTCCATAGAAAAACATGAGAATGTGAAAATTTAAAACATCCTATATGCTTTAGCTGTAAGATCAATCATGTATTCCATGATATGTATTAGACTTTTTGTTTCCTATGAATTGATCGTGGTAGACAGATATCATGTAGATCCCAGAGAGAAAAAATAGTCTATGGTTATGGATATCCGTAAGTATTTAAGAAGAACTAAGTATATGTTCAATGTTTTTGGTGGAAAAGAGGATCATGTTAGAATATGAAATATTGATTAAAATTTTTAGATAAATCAATGTGATATGAATTCCTAGACTGAATAGGCTTTCTATCAAAATAGACTATCTGTGATCTTGAATAGTTCAATAAAGATAGATTCAAACGATTCAAAAACAAATTACAAGTATATAGGGGATTTTGATGTATCCAAGGAGGCCATTGGGATTTGGAAAAATGTAAAAAAACATGATGTGCCGCCTTTAAGTAAAGGCCCTATCACATTGTATTATGATAATATTGTAGTAGTGGCTCTTTATAAAGAACCAATGTTACACAAATGAACAATGAACATACTCTAAAGATATCACCACATAATGGATTTTAATCAAAGTGGTGGAGCTAAAGTGTGATGTCTAGTAATAGAGAGAATGTTGTGGACCCTTTGACTAAAGTGATATCTCTGTAGAAGCATTAGTATCTAGTGAATGCTTTTGAACTGAATGTTTTTAGTAGCTAGGTATAGTGAAAGTTGGAGTGTCTTATAGTTGGTTACCTAGATACAATTTATTTATACATTATGATATATTTTTTCGTAGTTTTTATTCTTATTAAACTTCAATTCACATCTTTACTATTTTCATGTTTAACATATTATGTGATAATGTCCTTAGAATATCATTAAAACTAGAAGTTCGGAGAATTTACCTAATATTATGTGATACCAAATGTTCCATGAAAATATTATTGAATCAATGTTTTATATGGGGTTGATATAAATTGATAGAATGTAATGATATTGGATATTAATGGTGGAGACTCATAAAAAGTTTGTGTACCTGATCATTGTGTATTCCCAATATAATATCCAAAATGATATTACTAGAACGAGACCCTACTACAAGAAATCCACACATATATATATGTGTTATTGGATATTCCAATCTATATATGTGTGTCATTATGTTTAGACTACTAGATTATTATTAACATGTAATATGAGTCAATTACATTCATGTCTTGATGAAAATCTTGATGAAAAATATTTGGGGCCAGGGAAGATACCTCGTGTGTATCATTAGTAAAATTTCATTAGTGAATAATGCGATAAAGTATTTACCACTTCTGTTCCTTAATAGAAAACAATATATTATGACTTTTTTTGGAAATTATATATCCAAAAAAATAAATTGCCATGGTTTTTTACACGTAGTTTAAATTTATATAAATTCAATGAATGTGACATTTAGAATATATGATGATGGCGTCAACATGAACCATCATTGGATTTAGATATTCTGATAAAAGGAATACAATACAAAGTAGGCTTCTGAATGGGGTATTATGTTGTGGTGGCGTTAACATATTCCTCTATTGGTTCCTTAGAATGTGGTGAGATTTTTAAATCAGTTATAAGGATTTTTATTCTAATGCCACTGAGAAAGAGGCCTAGAGTGTCACACACTAATTTTATCCTAAATCATAGTTAGAAAGTATTTAATTATTTATTATTTAACAAGTTTAATTGATACTTTTCATATATATAGTTTAAAAATTATTCAGGTTTACATGAAGAATTTATTCCATCAATAGTTATTCAAGAGAATAAAACTTGAGTGAAATATTTAATAAATATTTATTTTCTATTTAGTGAATATAATATTTATTTCATTTTTAGTATAGAATTGAGTGATATATAATTAATTAATAAGAATGAATTATTCAATGTTTGATAAATATTTTAGAGGAATGACGAACTGGGATTTTAGGACAGGTGACGAACTAATAATATATTTATTATTATTTTATAAAATAATATTTTATTCTAATTCACAAGTTAAGAACATGTCGAGAAATAATAATATTCATTTTATTACATGACGTGAGTTTTTATGTAGGATTAAATAAATATGTAAGGGAAATTTTGTAATAATTTAATTTTTAACCTAGTACTATATAAAACTAGTTTTGTTATTTTCCCAATATAAAAAATGATTTTTTTTGGTTTCTCAACAAAAAATTGGATAATTCTATCAATCCATTGAGATATATATTCTACATAGTATATCCTAAGAATAGAGAGATATATTTTTCCACCATATCAAGGAGAACACATTTTATGAATGTCTTATTGTAATCAAAGGCATATAACTCAAATGTATGGATCTATCGAGCTACTCTCTATGATTCCTTCGGTAACAACTTCATATTCATAGATCATGTTCCGATAACCACTCTAGGTAATCATCACATGATTAATACTTCACAATTATGTTGCATCATATATATATTATAAGATCCATCATGGGAGAAATAATTGAATCAATGTAATTATTATTTTATTAATTCAATTATGAATAATATGTGATGATCTTCTCTCTCTGGTTTAGTGTGATTCATGTTGTCTATCTTCATTGATTCAATTTTTTTTATCATGATGTTTTCCATCATGTTGATCTATGAATGATTATTTAAAATGGAAAAAAATCAGGAACAACCCATTACATTTTTCCGTTTCTCCTAGATTGTAAATCATGTATATTCCTCTTACATTACTATGTCAGACAGCCCCTAACTAGCTTGTCAAAAATTAACCATCATCCATTGTTGACACAATAACCCATTATCCATCACATGAAATCATCCTACATAATGTTTACATATATCATTTAATCCACAAACTAGTTTCATTTCTTAACTACAGGTAAAATTCCACCCTCATGGAATCCACTACTCTCCATGCCATCATCGTGATCAACAGTGACCACTAAAAATACAAATCCAAGAACCACCTCTATCCATACATCCATTAATGAAAATGTGTTCCCTCCAAAAATATCATTTCAATATTCAAATCATAAATATAATTCCAAAAAACAACATGATTGTGGTTTAACAACCACTAATTTCATTCCACTCTCTATATGAGTAGAGCCATCCCTGGCCGAGTCATTCATGAAACAACCAACATCTCTATTATAATAATATTACATAACATGACTATGAGTCCTTCACACTTAAAACTAATCCATGTTCACCTAAACACACATTTTTGAGTCCATTATTATTAGGATATATCATAAAACATGAATTTCCATGAACCATTTTCATGCCTTATCTATTACATCAATGTCTCAAACACATGAATCTAAAATATCTTTTAGAACCACCCCCTGCTTAATGCAAAATATTTCTTGATGAAAAGTTACATCAGATGCACTCCTGGAATTTTTTTAGAATCCAAACATGTTACTCATAGTTTTCTTATCAGTATATTAATGCCACCACATCCCCTCCATGGTCAGAGCCACTTATCAATGAATTATGCACTACTCCCCACATCTGGACTCTCATTATCAACACATTCTTCATGAAATCAAAACCACAAAAAATCACTATTTTCACCGCCCACAATAGGGACACCATAACCATATAAAAATATTGGGCATCCCTTCCCAGAAATATCTCATCAACACTCAATCACAATAACTCTAATGGGATTTTCAATCAAAACTCAATGACACTTCATGAATATCCACCAAGAAGGCAAGGAAAATTAATAATGTGGTACTTCTAATATCACACCACTAATGTTTTTCAAAGACATATCTTGTTGTTCAATATGGAATCAAAATTACCACCACATGAATCCACATCCAATAATTCTCAATCATAACTTATGATTCCCACTTTTATGTCATAGAAAATGACATATGTTTATATTGAGCCACTTATTCACCCATCCTAAATGGAATCATGCCATCCTCATGTGTGACCAAAAATGGAACTCATTTAAACCCTCATGGTTGAGATTATTTTTATTACTACATAGTATACCCAAATCTAGACACTATGATTCATAAATTAGTAGTCCCAAACAAAATGCAAACAATACCACACATGGATTTTATTTTATCCACAACATCATACATAAGGAATTATCTGCATTCCCTTCCATCACCTAAATGTTTACATAAACATTCCCTAACACATGGAAAATATTCACCACATGTGTCTCTTTCATGTCAAAAGCATTAATCCACTCTTTGGTCACCCTTACCTTATTGTTTGACTCAAACTAATTATTTAACTAATCATTACCAATGCTATCAGTTTATGTACCATAATGTTTTTACCCATTTAGATAAACAATAAAACCAACAACATAAACATGGGGTCAAAATGAGATATAATATAATGCATAACAAAACTATTTTACCAACAAATCAATGGAACCCATCATTCAACGATTCCACCTCTATAACAAACACCCACGATCCACATTCTAATGGACCTACAACATTGGTCCAACCTCCCCCAAGGATATTGATGTTTTTTATCCAAAACTATCACCTTATAAACATAATTAAAGTAAGATATAAATGTATATTAACATTCCTTATTATAATAGTATGATAAACCTATAATAGGATGTACTCTCGGTTGGATAATTCCAGGGTTTGAAATGTCTACCTTTTTCAAACACACCCATCATACGAGTAACCCAGATGACCCCTTTCACGGCCTCTTAGAAGTCAAAACAATCCCAAATAATTGAAATAGATTCACGTCAATAAAATTCCATTGGATATCTCTATAATCTATACACATCAATACAAAAATATCTCACTGCTCACATATAACAATCATGGGCTCAATTCCAAAACACAGTGAATCTAATGAACCCAGGAAACAATTTTCTATTGGTTAAAAAATATATATACCCACAAAAATACATCAAGAATTAAATAAAAATGTCCACTCTGTTGTGAAAAATAAATCACATGATCATAACCCATAATGGTTACTAAACTCACAATACCATGACAACATATAATAACCTGAAGTCTACAACTATTCCTTAATTTGAACATGAGACAACCCTCCAATCCCACATTAATAACACAATATCCACAAAACCCAAAACCACCGTCTGAAACTAGAGCACTATCACTACTCCATTCAAATATAAATTGGATCAACGATTAGTATAAGGGCTAATCACCACCATTGTCCCTAATATTTTCACTCTTTGATGTTCATATTTAATTACATATAAAATTTTGAAATCCCAACTAATTTTAATTAAAAAAAATCCATTTCAAACTTAATGCATTTTCACCTAATAAAACCAATATATTAACCCATGTATTTTTTAAAAAATTTATAAAATTATCAAATTCATATTTATAATCATTTTACTAAAAAAAATATTCCCAGAATATCATCTTATTAAAATCACAAATAAAAACTACACTATAATCATTTGAATCTCAAGGAACCATCAATCACATGCAACATACAATTATTCTTTCAATCCTAACTTCATAATATGATGCATGAACCTAAAAAACCACTCTTTCCATACATATCCTTGAGATAAATCACTGTAAAAATATTACCTCATATCCATGTTCACCACATGAGGTGGAAATATAATCCAACCACAAAATCAACACATATACACATATTATATTTAAAAACCATAACTCAAATAACACTATCACATTATACCACACTACCCCTTAACCCATATTGACAGTAAGTTTATGATTAACATCAATTACATTTCACAACCCTCGATAACAAAATAAAAAAATACTCATTTAAAATAATTATTAAGAAACAATTAAAAACATAGGTTTTCCACTTTGAAAAATGAAAAACTGAAACACAAATTCCATTTCCATTTCCAACCATTTAAAATAATCATTAACGGATTTTACCCAAAACGGTTTCCATGTCCTCATTTTAAATCATCATTTTAAATACATTAAAAATACCTTTATAAATCACCAGGATGGAAAATAAATTTTTTAAAACATTTAGAACAATCAAAACATCATATTTTATATTTAAAACTATAATTGGATAAAAATACAAAACATATCAAGGAAAATGACTAGACCAACATTAAACACATAGAAAACATCATGATTATGGGAAATTCTTTATGTAAAACTATTTAATTTTTGTAGAAAACCTTTCATAAAAAAGAATCTATTTATTCAAACTAAACTAGAAATAATCACTAAGAAACATAACACCATGTTAAAAGATGGGTTTACAGATTTAAAATGATATAAAACCAGGAAAATCATATTAAAAAAATTAAAGGAAACATAGTTAAATAGTAACCCAGTTCTTTCATTTAGACTATGTTGAACTCCAAACACAAAATGATTGAAGGATAATCATCCATTATAAGTATAAGTGGTTTTTTTCAACAGTAAATATAATAGATGAGAAATATGGTAGAAATTAATGTTATAAACCCTTAAACTCAATTGCGTAAAATGGTAAAAATAAATTTCATAAATTTTTTACAGTTTGGATGAATGTTTGGCCAAAAGTTTACTAACAATCCATCTCTCTCTATTAAGAAGGGACTATGCTAGATGTTCTGGAGAGCCACTGACACAGTTTAATGAAGCATGAAAAAAATGATGATTCATCCTACGTATGAAGGGGATATTGGATGTATTGTTAATTGGAACAATATTCATTTTATTCATAACCACGACCCCCCTTACGTATTCCACACTATTACAACACACATTTTATATTAACTTTTCACCAACCGTACTCTCATCACATAATGACAAACTTTTCTGATATTCCATTCCCCGAATCCCCATAACACCCTTGATAAATTCACTAATCACATGTGGAATCAAATAAAAAATTTATCTTTATCTCAGGATAGGGATCTTACAACATGTTAATGGTAAGTGAAAATGAAGGATAATGCCTTGTATGGTGGTATTCCAATATACAAATGAGCGATACAATCATAATTTAAACTACATGGGATGTAAGATTGTACATGTGATATTATAATTTATATGGTATAATAATATCATAAATTTCATATAAATGTGTTAAATACATATATACATCCCTCCATGAATATTGGTGTAGTAAACATAGATTTATTAGTTCACGAGGTGGTAGTCAGCCGTTCACATGATCATTGGTTTTATTTCCCATTTGATGGAAGAGGATTTTGATATAATACATTACCATAAAATAATAAGATCTATTCATATGTATGATAATGATTTTGTTATATAATCATATTTTAATAAATTTAATTTAGGTGAAAGGGAATAAAAATAAAAATTCACACTTATGAACATTACATATTCATCAGAAAACATTATTTTAGCATCCAAAATCCAATATATAAATGATTTACTATAATTAGAGGGTTATAAAAATCTCATAGGTGGGTGGGGAACTAAAATTTATAGTTATTTTCCAAAATAAAAAACTTTATAATTTTGTTTATGGGAGGGTACATGGTTTACCTTGTTTTTTGGTGGAGGAGAATGAAATTGAAATTTTGAAAATATTTAATTACACCCAAAGAATTAATGTTCTAAAAGAAAACATAATATATAATTCACAAAAAAAGTGGTTATAGGGTAAAAATATGGCCATTAAATTGGTTTTAGACAATTTTTATGGACAATTTAATAGTTATATTTTTAGTTTAAACTTTTGATAAATCAGTTTTTACATTACCTACATTATTTAATTTTTACTGCTTGTACTATTCATTATGTAAAAAAATTAACTGAAAACTATTAGATAATAGGAATTGTTTGGATTCATTATATGGAATCCTTTTTATAAAATTCAATTAATATAATGGTAGGAATCCAATGTAAAATTATAAACACAGGCGTGATGAGAAAGAGGGTTTCCAAATAAATATCTCATTATTATAGACATATTTAGTGTCAAAATTGATCTTAAAATTGATTAAACTAACGTAAAATAGTTAAAGTATAATATAATTTAACTAATTATCCTTTGAAACCGTTTTACAAATACAACTTATCTTTGTATATTATTTAAAATAAATGATTGTGTTTAATAAATTTATTTATTTCCCATTATTCATCAAAAATGAAAATCATTAGAGAAGTACACAAAAATATCCCATAGATAATTTTGATATCACAATATCCAAAATGATCTTATTTTTCAAAAATAAAAAATATTAAATTGTTAATAAACACTATTAAATTATTTGAGTAATGTGCATATCATTTTTCAAGAAAATATTGTTTTTTAGGAAACATTTTTTCTATTTAAATAAATATTATTTTATTTATTATCAATGGCTCCACAGAATTTCCATAATTTAGTTTTTATTATTCATACCCACCAATTTAGTATCTATTATATAATGTTATACTATATAATAATACTTCTATGCTCAGAGTTACATTTTCCTTAATACATCAATGATATTTCATTTCATAAAATATTTTTTTTTGGTTATTTATGCTTGGTGTTTCATGTCACATAAAAATTATCATACAATTTTATTCTATTTAAATATCATGGTGTTAATAAAATATTTATTTTTTTGATGAAATGATAATGGCCCACAAAACTATTCTGTTGATATGGGATCTTCCAACCTATTTATTTTTTCTCTTTTAGACATAACATCAAATTATAACTCCCATGTTAGGGTAATTATAAGATATAGATGATTTATTCATATATAAATTCAGTATTTTCATGATTTTATTCTATATTGGTGAGTTATTATAGTAAATAATCTAAATTGTTCCCTTTTATTACTATGAATGATACCTTATAAATGAAAAATTATTTTATTATAAAAACCCACCATACATGCCATCAAGTCAACATGGGAAAATTAGGTATATATGTGATCATTTTATTCCAAGAAATAATATTAACCTCATTTGTTTGTTGGTAGTGCATTTGTTTCTGGAATTCACAGATTAGTTCCAGATAGTTCTTATCTAAATACAAATAATGAGTCTCATTATAATATATAGTTCAACTGAGCTAATAGAGGATGGCTTCATTAATTACATAATTATTCTCGATTAGAAATATAACCAATGATATATATAAATATTTCAATTAAAATATTCATGTATTTACATCTTTAGGATTCATTAGATCATGTGGAATCAATAGATATTTACTTATAATAAAATATGGTTCTTGGTATTCATCAATCTCGAAATATATGTCCCTGTTTTACTTAATAGGATTATGTGAAGTCAATATCTATGATTATTTTCTATAATGAATCTAATTTTGGAAATTAATTATTTCATCCACACCAAATCATTATTTTATTTAAGAGGTAACATGTCAAGTATAACTTTATTCATATAGTTATCAACATTTATTCAATGATTATATATTGTGATTAGATGAAAATTTCTTGAGGTAACACCAAAATCACATTTCAAGGTGTTTATTTGATGGATATGCTGTCATAGATTGTTGAATATGATCTACATTTTTGTAAGATGCCCATAATACTTCGTGGATTTTATGAGAAGCTCAGCTATATAGAAAGTGATTAAATTTTCCAATAAAGGATTGAAGATGTGAATCATGGAATGTTGGTACATAACATTAGAATTGTTTAGACATATATGAATCAACACATGAAAATATAACAATTGGGGTTATTTTATTGTTGTGGATTCTTCATCTATAGGTTCCATTCATATTTGGTTATATCATAAAAAGTCATCCATGTAAGATAGGTCTTGGTAAATAGATGTTTCATCCATCATAATATCGTTAATTTGATCATGAAATGCATCTTTTGGATAGTTCCGGTTCATATCATTCATGTTTACACAAAATATGATATTTGTATTCCTTTAATTAATCATAACTCTGTTTGTGAACCTGTTTTGTGTACTTTACTTTTCAAATAATATTTAATTAGAATATATTTTTACCATGAAGTTTATTTATTGTATAATTATTTGGATTTATTTATCATGTATCATGCATATTATTATGAAAATCATCTGTAAAACATAGGTGGTGGATAAAAACATTTATATCAAGACCAATAATTTTTTGTTATTCCAGGAGATTACATCCCTGTTATATACTATGAGAGATTTATATACCTATTATTCATCAGGTTACATGGTTTTATTGATTATTTTTTTTATCTCAAATACTATTATATTACTATATTTTTCAGTCTATGATCATAAATGGGGGTATAAAACCCTATTCAACTGCTAGAGGAGCATCAAAAACATTATTATCCTCTAAATATTTATATTCTTTTTTGATACCTCATCCTCCACAACCATGTTAGGAATGATGGTTGGTGAACTAAAATATATATTGTAAAATTGGATAACAATATCTTAATATCCCACGGTACACATATTTATTTTTTCCCATTGATTCAAGAATAATCCATAAATTTCAACCAAAAATGGGGTTTGATCAATTTTTTGATAGTGATATGTTATTTTTATTTTTGTTATTTTCATCAAGGATATCATTAGAGATGTTTTTAATAGTACAGGATTGTGTTGAAATTACATATATCATTATATTGGATGAGCACATGCATAATTTTTAACTACCAATTTTATTATTACTGATGGTCATAAAAAATTCATTATTGGGCTTTATAAATGGATATGCTGAGATCATTTCCAGAACATTTTTTGTAGTAACCCAACAAATATCACATGTCATCTATTTTTTTCTATACCTATAGTAAAATCCCATATTAATCTTTTCAGATTCCAAATATTCAAAATAATATTTGTCAACATGAAATTTACCTAATTTCCCATTGACATGGTATTTGAGTAATTGGTAATATAGCGAAGGGATAACCACATGTAGGTGTAACTAATGCCTTCCTAGAATATTGTTTAATGTTTTTCCATTCTGTATGACCAATAATTCCTAATTGGATACTAGTTGTTGAATTGCATCTTGAGTTTTATCCAACCGTGGAGATTTTATATTCTCTTATCATACCAATGTACTATAAAAGGATATGAGAAAAATTAGCTTCAATATATCCCATACACAAAATTACTCATAATGGAATGAGATTTATTCATTATACCATTTAAATTAAACCTCATATGATGTCAATGTCATCTAATTTTCTAGATATATTCAAGGTTATCATATGTCCCAGTTTAATACCATCTATATCCCACACTGTGAAAGTGATTATAGTATAGAACTAAAAATGATCCAAATCTTCATGATATACATCATTCCAAGATAAAGTGACAACAAACATTATGAATATTGAAGGGGCATCTCTAAGATCTTATATAAAACCTTTTAATAAACTAATACTATCTAAAATTGAGATATTGGATAGATCAAAACATTTCAATTTTAGGATGTTATATTTTTTAACCTATCGTCTACATATTCCCATGGGGGCTTCAACATAATTAGTGGCTGGGGAGATGAAGTGTCAAGAGTAGAAAATTTAGGTTCATAAAAAATAGTCACCATTATTTTCATTTCTTTGGATTTGTTATCATATCTTTCCCACATATCTGGAAGAGAAAAACTCCATTATCCCATCTAAATAGTCTAAAAAAATTAATTCCATATAGAAGACACATATTGAGTGTGGCTATGTTTTAAATCACTTTTTATGCTTGTATAATGTATTTTATACATGTTTCATTAATAGAAATATATTTAGAGGTTATAAGTTCATTGGATTTGCGTCTGGTTGTTACAGTATGATTCCTTCCTTCAATTCTTTTATGTCCTATTCCACCATTTTATATATTGAGTTTAGGAATATCAGGATCGTAAGAATTATCATCATAAATGAAGTGATCCATTATGTGAATTAAATTTATTAAATTAATTGTTTATTATTAATCTGATGATGATTCTTCCATGATGTAAAATTCATGTGGTACCATTTAGTGGGATGGTCCTTGTACTCATGGGAGTGGGGCCTGAAATTTGAGAATGTTTGATCTATATTTTTAATCTACATAGGCTCATCCACATGTACATTTCATTTGATTCATTGATTATTACATTACATAGAATATCTATTATTGGAAAACATCGATGCCTAAAATGTTTCTTATATTGTTGTCGAAGAAATTATGAGTGTATTTGGTTGAAATTATTTCTCTATTTGGATATAATTCATTTTATTGAATTTATTTTTATTTTATTTAATCAGATGTACCTTTATTGGTGAAGTATTTACATTCACCTTCTTCCTCTATAGTGGCTGCAGAAATTCATTCCATTTGTGTTGGTAGGATTCCCATTTTTACTTTCCCTTAATAAATAATCTTTTATAGGGTATATATAATTAATAATTAACCCTAGATAGTGTGGAAAAATGTTATATGAAAGGTGAAATAACACAGGTGGTCATCAAGATAAACATGATTGGGCCTCTTAGGTTCTACTAACATTAGTAAGATAATTCCCATAGCTTCTAAGAAGAATCTCAGAACATGGTCATCTCTTAATGAGTTGACATTATTATATGTAGAATTAAATTGAAAATTTTCTTCTTGTTTTATATATTTCTGTCTTGATATTAACCATGATATAGGTATGTGGTAGGTGTATTAATAAATTTTTACAAGATGGTTGGTGCTTCAACTCATCCATCCTCTATGCATGAGATATTGGTTTTGATAGAGACTTGTCTTTGGTCCCCAAAAATGAAATCCTATGAAATTTTTTAAATTGTGAAAATATCCCAAAAGCAACACAAATATTTTTTATGGATAAAAAGTGTTCACAAATCATCATAGAGGTTCTAATAGAAAATACACAACATTTCATTTATAAAAAGATGCAACAACATGTTGTATGTCAACCTATTATACATAACATTAAAACATGATATTTTCTCAAATTCTAAACATTTTTCATTTTAGTGGTCGAGGACTATCATCCTCTAAAACAAAAATTTTTATTAATATATACATTATTTTAAAAAAATATTCAAAAAATATGATCATTCTATTTCAGAAAATTTTATACCAAATGGATTTTAGTTTCTCTATGGTCTATAATATAATACTATGATTATATATATATTCTATGTCAAATTTCTCATTAGGGGACCACATCATTGAAAATGTATAATTATAGGTTTTTCTAGATCCCACAATAAATTTACTATAAAAAGCAAACAATTTCTAAAATTTAGTTATACAAGAGCAGTATAAAAACGTTCTGTTTAAGGATTCCCCTTTGGATGTACTAGTGGATTCCATACTTCCATATATTCAAGTTGTTTTTTCAATGAAAACTTATTGTCAACTAGAGTTTATTTAACATCCATGAAAATAGAAATTGAACTGATGGTAAATGGGTATGTTGGTAGTACTGGATCTTCTTATATATGTGGTCAGTAAATTGAATGGGTTGGTATGTGAGGTGACCACTCAAATAGATATCTTTCCATCCCAAATAAATTAAAATAATGATATCCGACCAATATGTTGTCTATATATATATATTTTTTGATACAATTTTGAGAATATGTGCCATCTTTAATCTCACTAGTATTAATAACCCTTATCATTGAAAATTAATATTATGGTGTTTAAGATATTTTTTTTGTTGAACATATCTAATCAGAATATTACATTTATGTAGTTCTATATTTATATTCTCCAAATCATAAATATTTTCACATATTGGAAAATCATATACTCTATTGTAAGTGGTTCAAACCATTCAATTAAAGGATGGGATTTAGAAGCATGTTTAATTATTTCCTAGATTGAAGCTCACCGATAGAGTGGATGTTGAGTATTTTATAAAAACCAAAATTCATTGTGAGATTATAATTTCTAATTTTCACCATTAATTAAATGTTTTAGTGTGGATTTTTTTTCAAATTAAATAATTATCCTCAAGATCATCTAAATCATCATTGTGTTCTATAAATTCTGTTTGTGTGAATACAATGGTGTTCAATAATTAATAATTACTTATAGTTGTCTCATCATAATCAAAATGGTTGGACGATCATTTTTCATATGAGTGACTACTAAAAGATAAGTTACCTCTTGGATTTATTTCACCATTGATATATTTATATCTTCTGCTGTAATTTATTGATCTCATCCTTATGATTAGATAATATCATAGAGAGACTTAATCAAGGGTTATTTGAAGGTAATATAGTGGTAGTTTTATTGTAAACATCAATAATGTGGAAATGGGTATCAATATAGGATATACTAGAAGGGTCCACCTTATAATACTCCAACTAAATTATAAAAGACTAAGATTCCTTAGGGAGGAGGTTAAACTAAAAATTCACCAATCCATGAGTGATATGGTTCACGTTTATCCATATCTGAATTCCATCAATGTTGATATAGATTTATTGGAGGAAAATATTATGGTAACAATTCCAATTAACATACATGATTGGGATAAATGTTTATCACATGGATACAATATCAATGGATACATTTTTGATCTAATGCATATCCATAAAAGCATGATTCATATTCAGTATATGGTTTTCCCAAGAGAAATTTTATTTTGAGGTAATATTTGGTACCTAAATATTATCTTCACTAAAGTGGCAAGCTTCATTAATGGTTTTAAACATATGATGAAATATTTTTTAAATTTCTCCCTCTCATCATTCCTGACACAGGTGAGATTCTTTCGCTTTTAATTCTTACTGAGCATAATTTCATCGATGAGTAGAGATATCTTTTGAGATTAAACAATGATAAATGATAGTACAAGATTTAACTTTTAGGGATTTTTACTATCAATGTGAATGGATAGATTAATCTCTTTATGTTCTCTCCATCCTCTGATATGAACACAAAATAGGGTATCATCTATCAATGTACATAGCATGTCAAAACCATTAAGTAATTCATTTTGAAGAACCACCCATTCTTACCCTATTTCATTCATTGTGTATATGGAAAGGTGTCCAATTAAATATTAAGATGATGTTATTAAATTTCATTGACAAAATTTTGATATCCACTATAAGGAATTATTTTGGTATTCATGCAATGAAGTTATTTCTAGAGAATCAGGGTAATTTTCTACAATCATTATTCAGATATGGTGTTTTGAATACTATATTGAATGGTGGAAAATGTAAAAACACAGAAACTATATTTTTTCAGTTTCAAATTATATTCTATTTAACAAGTTATTCTAATTATATTATGTTCGAGATTCGTCCACTTAATCTATATATTGTGTATGTTTCCGAAAAAATTATTATAGATGGTGGAATCAGGTGGATTATCTTCTATCACGTTGGATGAATAAATAACCTAGGATGGTTTGGAGGATAAAAAATGCATCAATCTATCATATGATTGAGAAATAATATCACATTTCTATGACAATGCCTCATGAATGACTGGACATGTCTCCTCAAGCACCTAATGATATGTCGTACTTCATAAAATTTATTTAGTAAGGATTAGATCTTCTTGTTGAAAATAAATATAAATGTGTGGAGGAACATAGTAGTGAATTCCATCATGGGTAGTGCTACTATTATGTCTTGAAAACCAAGTATTTAGAGAAAAACTATTGTGTATTCCAAGAGGGGGAGCTTTATGAAATACTATATTAAGGGGAATTACTCTTACTAATTTTTTTTTGACATATAGGTGGTTTTCCATGGTTCTCATGAAGATATGGGTTTTCTAGATCACTTTTTTATGAAACTAAAGGTGGTATTTATGTAATATATTTAAATGAGGACCTCTAGAGTATCATGTTAAAATGTTTCAAGAATGTAAACCATATCTATTAATAATGTGTTTTTTATTTAGTAATGATTCAAAAATATCAGGGGACACCTTTAAATTATTTTTGATGGACTGAATAATTCCATCCTTGACTAGGGAATTATTATGGTCATGCTTCTAGATTAATTATCACCCTTTGATAGAAAACTTTTTAGATGTTTTCCACTCCGAAATCGAATGTCACAGACTATGGTCAATGGATTTCATATTTGGGATAATTATTGAGTGAATATTATTCATCTTAAAGTGTTTCTTGATATGAATTTTGTGTTTTTCAAGTACATATTCCAGAACTAGAATTTATTTTAATGGGGACCAATAATCTATAGTTGGAATAGGTATGTGTGCCAAACCCTTTCTTCATTCATCATGGGATTTTTTCAATTACCCTTCTTGTTGGGAGTAAGAAAATAAATATTCTCACGAATTATGATCAAATCATATAGATGTTCACAAAAAATATTAAAGGTGTTTTTGTTCCTAACACGCAACTACTGTTGATCAAATAATTATTTTATGAATGGATTTTTTAAATGTGGTTACCAAGAGATATATGTCTTTCCATCATTTTTAGGATGAATGGGGTGAATTATATTAGAAGAATGGAAGTATATTCCCATTATGTGGTTAGAAAAGGGAGGCATCCCTTATTCAGTAATCAATTTCCTACTAGGATATACTGATCATCATTATGGGGGGGGGGAAGAGATATTGGTCTACCCATATTTGATTCTAGGGTGTTCCATGATGGTTCTCTGGTTATACAAAACTATGTTGGTATACATTAGGTAGTAATGCAGATATATGGGAATACTAATGGTTTCCCACTGTTTTTTGTTCAAGGGATTCTCTAGTAAAAATACTGATGTGATCCTTTTCGTATTTTAAAGATAATCTACCTTGGTGGTATGCCATTCATATTCATATTTGAGTTACCTATGATGGATCCCTTATGGACGTATCCCCATCATGTTGAGGGCATGATACTATGTGGGGTTAATGAATAATGTAGTTAAAAATATCCCTTCATACAGACACACATGGTTTTGAGATGAGGACCCTACAAACCACTTTATCTGCCTCCTAAAGTTCAGAGACGAACTCATTACATGTTGAAGTGAATGGAAACAAAAATGGATACAGAATAAAAATAGAATTATTTTTATTTTTATATTCACCAACTATGATGGGGTATATGGGTATCAGGATTTATATCATAGAGGGACTCTCATAAAACTTCTATTGATAGGATGGAAGAATTTAGGTGGTATTCTTGACATTTTGATTTTGTTAATTGACACTAGACACATTTTTATAGATATATGTTCCACTACCTAGAAGATGATTTGGATTGTAGCATAACCAAATCACATGATTTTTTCAACTTATTTTTTTCTATTTAGAATCAAGAAATTTTATTTTAATTTTTTAATTTATATATATAGAAAATACCAAAAAAACGTGGAAAAGCACCACCAGTATAAATGAATGCATGTATGACTTGTAATCATAAAAAGGAAAATGTTTGGCCCGCATTAAGATTTTTGTCATACAAAAGGGCACTGGTATATAGTTATAGTATTTATTTAATTAATGAATGGATTTACATCACTTTCACCATAATTGTTTCCCCAAAAACATTTATAAGTGATAATCGATTGTGGGTGTTGAATATATCTTCACAATCATTTATGTCCCACTTTCCATTATTTTTTCTCATACAATAACAGTATTGGAAGGTTCCAATATGGGTTTTACATATAAATAAAAACTAATAACGGTTCTGAAATATGTTTTCATTTAAGTATGTAATTTCTTAATGAAGGTTGTCATTGAGTGATTTTACCATAAATGCTTATGAACCCACAATATTTGAGAGGATGGGACGTCGGGATCATCACCCCATTTTGGGGAGGCGGTGATATTATTATACTACAAGAGTCTCTTATAGGTATAATTAATATTCATTATTCCATCATAAACCATAAAATAAAACTTTTCCTCCTTCAATTATATATATATTCACCTGTCAACACGAACACACACACACACATAGATATATATATATATCAAGGATTATAATAGATGGAACTATATATTTATATCAATGTTTCTAAATATAATTTTGTTACTAACAAGGTAAATAAATATTTGAAGGATTATTGGAAAATTTTTATTATTGGGTGGTATGAAGTATATCGTCATCTATAGAGGATGCTAGATATTTAAATTTTAGATCAGGCCCATAATAGGGGCTTCTTAATAATCCTTGTGAAAAAAATCCTAACACATATAGTTTAGTGATACTCCATGGTACACATCACACATTGTCGTGTCAAATGATACAAAAAATACAATTATGATTAGTTTTAAGTGGAATGTACATCTTGGAAGAAGATTTCTTTAAATGTATGGTGTTTGACTTAGGCATGATATGCCCATTGTGTTTGGGATTGAATTGACTACGGCCTATTAGAGATATGAAATGCATCAAGAATTTTTTTGGTGAGGATAATGTGAAGTGAACATTGATGGAATATATCCACCCCAGTGGGAGTTTTATCTTATTGGGAATATGAATCAATATGGATTATTATGAAGTATAGGTGATGAGATTCATCCTCAGAGAGGTTTTCTTCGTATACCATCTGTACATGAATCTAATAACATAATGTTTAGAAAATTTGGTTTTTTTACCTCTAGGACATTCATAAAATGGATTATTATTAGTAATCTATTCATATTATGGTTTTCCTCAGAGAATAATATGACCATTATTGGAGAAAAATATGTTTTTGGAACTCCCACATACTAGGAGGCCAATTTGAAAATATTTTTCATGATAGTGATTAGATAACCAATTACCTCTAAGATCATATGAACATGATCATGTGAGATTGAAGAGGAAGTGGAAGATATGGAACTTCACAAAATCTACTTCACTTACCGGTGGAAGAGAGTAAGATATTAGAAGGCAAAGTATGTACTGTAAGAAACCTTAGGGGATTACTCAAGGATGGAAACCTAGTTCTTAGTTTTGTACCGGATGAGGGATGGATACAAGACTAAAACTCATCCAATGGAATAGAAAGTGGTTCCCTTCACTATCTAAAATGAGAAGGGCCTCATAACTTCTATTGTGATTTGGGTCCACATTGCCATGATAATGCATGATTGTGAACATTATGACATCCTTTTCCACTAGGGAGGTTAGATTTGGGACATCCTTTACCAAGGAATTTCATGATCTACATGGAAAATTATTGTTTCATATATTTTAATAACAGAAATATGGAGTCCTTAGTGGAGGTTTTAATGTGGTCTCTATCAGATGAGAGTTCATTGGGAAGGGGTTCCCTATTATTTGTAGTACGAATAATGGAATATAGAGTACATAAACATAGTGCCACCTATTAGGGATGTATAGTTATTCTCCTTTGTGTTACGATGGTGGGATGTAAAAGTGGTTCTCCCAAGTGATATATAGATGAACTGTAATTTACATCACCCAGGTGCTAACATAGAGAAATAGGAGTTACCTTGCCAAGACGTTAATTCAGAAAAAGAGGTGATACCTATTTTGAAAAGAACAACCTATGAAACCAGAATATAGAGATATCTTACTATGGTATAAAAATGATTCCATTGGCTCAATAAGAATGATGGTTCCCATGTTTTTATCAAAGGAATGGAACTAAAATCTTGTCTTTTTTCAATGGGATGCAAGGGTTTTTAATGTTGGTATTTTGAGATTCATAGCACTAGTAAACATTAATTATTTCACTCTTTGTAATAACCATTATTGTTTTAAGCATTAAAATATAGATGACTATTTAGATGGGGTGAGTAAAGGAAATGGGTGAAGATTTCTTCAATTTTATTGTTTATATTTTTATTTTTTTTGAAATAGGGATCCCAAGGGTCCTATTTATAAGAAAAACTCAGACCCTAGAAAAAGACGTTTTCCTGCACATTTTTATTATGTAGGTGTATCACAAAGGTGGATCACATGGTACAGTTCACCTATATTGAAATTTCTCTGTAGTGGTCATAAAAATGTATCACTAAGGATTCTCCCCATATGAGGAGCTATATAGGTGCTCTACATAGGTAGTACATGAATGTTTGGGTTTTCATGAGGTGGGTGAAGGAGTTTTATGATTGAGCTATATAAGATCTCAAATTCGAAATTAATATTTTATCAACATCTAAAGACCATAAATTGTGATTCATTAGTCTATTTTTCTTTGTGAAAAGTAATATCATTACCCTAAAAGAACATTGCCCAAGGGTATGGGATAAAAATCCTATATCGGGGATTTTTATTCCAAAAATACCAAAAAGAAGCATAGAAATATTTTTTAAGGTGTCAATACATTTTTATCAAAAAAATTTAAGAATAAATGTCCTACTCCAAGGGGTTGATCACCCCACCTTGTCACCGTATTCGGGATTTTTTATATGGAATCTATATCTATCAATTATTATTTGTCTTAATATAAATGGAAATACAATATTATTCTTCTTATAACATAAATAAAAATTTATTATAAATCTTAAAAAAACATTCTCTATGATTTTAAAATCACAGGTCCTGTTGGAATGTGTTTTAGGATTTTTTATTCCAATAATTGTAATGTTCAATATTGTAAAACAATTAAGGTTTAGTATATTTAGGTGCATCTATTATTTATCCAAGGGAACTACGGTGTTGGTTTCAGTAGGAAGAATATATAAAATGTTAAGTTTTATACAAATTCGGTTTTCTTAAATACTATTTCACCATACACCTTCTATTACCATTAGATTTACTATTTATCATTAGAGGATATGCGAAAATACAATTTAAAAAAAATCCAGATGTGGCTGATGGACTTTTAAAATAAAAAGGAACCACCTCAGTATCTGGTGGCTCAAAATTATAATGATTTGGAAACATAAAATTCACTATTTTATTGATATCAGAGAAATATATCATAGGATGATATCTATGAAATATGTTTCCTCTGAGTTCATCAAATGATTTTCTTGTCATCTATAATCCATTACAAATATATTCATAATAGTTAAATAATGATAACAATTCATTCATTATATAATATCCAAATTAATTTTTCAGAATGGAAAAAATAAATATAGTCACAATGCTTCTATATTGAAATTCATTATTGAGAACATTAATCTGATTATATGTCATTTTATATATCTCTACGATGGTTTTGGGAACATATGATTCATGTTTATATGAAATATCATTAAAGAAAATCGGTATTGAAATAGAATGTTTTGTATTATTAATATTAATATACATTCCATTATAATTGATATAATGTGTACCAAATTCAATACTCTAAGACAATTCAAAAGATGATTCTAATTAAGAAATAAATTCTTCTAGGATTATTTTATTTTAATAAATTTTTCTATGAATCATATTGAAATTTGAATTAATGTGATCCTTTATTTATTATAATATCCTTAAGATATTTTTAGAAGGTCTAATACTCTTAAGATGTTTTCCATTCAATGATATAATTGTAACATCATTGAAAAAGAAGTATATCATTGATAGATCTATATTTCCCTTGAAATATTTTTTAAGCGACCTTTAAAATCATTAATATCAATTTTTAAAACACTTTTAAACAAGTGATGTGAATATATTTATTCTAAATCTCTCTCCACAGATAGAACACATTTATTTACAATATATAAATGAGTGGATACTTTCTTGAGTTTATCAATCAAATAATTTTTTTCATTCAATAAAGATAAAGAAACATCAGACTAAAATGATTTCAAAATATTAATCTTTAATGTAATTATAAAATATGAAAGTATGAAATAATTTGTACAGAAAATATAAATTTAAAATTCATGTTTGACTACCAATGTTTCCACCAAAATTGAAGAATAAATTATAAACATAACATGTATAAAATTATTTTCCTTCTAGGAAGATATTTAAATAAACATTTCAGCTCATTAAAATAATGCATAAATATTGAAACTTATTTATATTCCTTCAAATGATTTTTTAGCAATTTAAATTCAATAATAATTTCATATATGTCACCTATTAATTTAATTTGTATATTTTTATCTTTCATTGATTAACCACGACCTCAATCATCATAAAAAAGTATGTTTAAGAAATTAAATTTACATATATGTTATTTGTATCATTATACGATTACTTATATTTTAAATTTATACTATTAATATCTCTTTTCATATTAATAAAATTATAGATTGCCTCAAAAGAAATGATGTGAAAATGACCATAAAAATCATATTGTGTGTCTCCATTCTCCAAATAAACAGAAATAAATGCTTTATGTTTTTATTTTCCCACAAGAGTCGGATTTCTTCGGGAATAACATGATTTTTTTCTTATATCAATATCCTAATAATTTAAACATTACATTAACATTAAATTTTCTCAATCAATTTTAAAATTATTCAATTCAAACTATATTTTAACTATTTTTATAAACCAATTTTTTATGTACATCAACAAGTTTAACTCTCACATTGACTCTATTATCCTCAATATCCATAAGTGTTGTAGCAAAACCCTCTTCATGTGGATTCTACTAAAAATAAACACCATAAATATCTTATTATTATACCAGAATATATTATAAATAAATTAGAAATATGCATTCCACTTTTATAATAGTTATATATTAAATATATTCTATAGTAGACATCAAAAATATCCATTAGATATTTATCCAAATCCTCCACATTGATGACCTAAACAGTTAAAGGTTAAAAAATACTCCTAAATAAAATAAATAAAAACAATATATTCATAAATAGGTTAACATTATGTAGATTAATATACCTAAAGATGACAAGTGATGTCTTCATATTACTCCTCATCAAGACTAGAATCCATTTTTTATTTAGGGAAATAAGGAAATTCAATGATGTATCTCATGAAAATACAACAATCATAATTTCGTAACAACATATTGTTGAGTATTTTTAATATTTCAAAAATTCATACTTGTTTTGATAAAATTATTTTTATTAAATATATGGTTTAATAGAATTCTATGGGCATAAATTCTATGATTCTTTTGACAAAAATATTTTTCTAATACGAAATATATATAGGCAGATTAAATTTTATATTATTCAACCATATATACATTAAATAGTCATAATAAAAGTTGACATTATTTATATAAACTATACTTTGTCCAATCCTTGCTAGAATAAATGTGTATTGATTAATGAGTTCTAGTTTTCTATCATTCTCAAATATCCTTTCTAATATTATTGAATAATATAAGGAATTCATTATTACTAAAGAACTAACGACATCATTAATAACTAAATATTTTAAAAATAGATATATGATTTTTCAGGACCGTTAATGGATTATAAAATAATCAATGAATAAATAGAGATATTTTACCATTATATATATATATATATATATATTTGATTCCCTAAAAACAAAAAACATGAACACTTAATTTATATAAAACTCACATACCTTTTTATCATACAAAAAATGGGTATTAATCTAAAAAAATGTAAATTTATAGCCTTGAAAAAAATACAATTTTCAAGTAATGCTTTACCATATTGAAGAAAAATTTTATTTTTGATAGAAAAACATGTTACAACACATGTGAGGTTTTTAATTTCTATAGACTCCATAAGGAACCATCCTTAGATCCATTAGACATTTTCTTATTGGTGGGAGGTTGGAGGTTTTTGGGATAATAGATTAAGGTTACAATGATTATGAATATTATAAATTATACTTTTAGGGTTTTTAATCATACGGGCTTAATGAATAATGATAAAAATCATGTTAACATAGGAATGGACCCTCTAATAGTATAAAATTATTTCCAATAAATTCATTAAAATTTCAATATAATTAATACTAATAATCATTGAAAAAAAATTAAAATTGATTTATGAATTCATAACAAACTCACATATACACAAATAAACCAAATTTTCATTTAATAAATTAATTATTAGAAATTATAATAGTACTTGTGTTATCACATTTCATTGGGTCATGTTTAAAATTATTACAATATCAATTTTGGTGTGTTTAATCCAAAATAATAGTGAAAAACATGTATTGAAGGTTGTGTATACTGTTTTGGAAGATGATAATGAAATTAATTATTTTTTATAATTCAATAAGAAATTTAGTTATTTAACAACGTATTGGAATGGACTAGAGGTTATTTTTCATTTAATGTATAACCTTAATTATCAATATTAGAAATTGAGGTTAAATCAAAATATGTGGTTTTTGAAAAAAATACATATAAATTAATAAATAAGTTAAAAATTCATAAATTTTTTTTGAAAATGATTAAATGTTATTACATTGGAGTTTTAATGAAATATGGTATATAATAATTGCAAAAGTATAATTTCCAGTCTATTTAAGTTTATATATAACTAAATCCTTATTATACTTTTATAAAACTGGTTATCCCAAACTTTTTGGTGTTCATCCAAATTATGTTTTATATTATAACCCCTTTGGTGAAAAATATACAATGATATATTCGAGTAAAAAATATATTAGTAATTTATGTATGTATTGAAATTTATTTAATACTCTCCCATAGCATAAATGATAAATTCAAAAAAAATGAATGAAATTTATGTCGCACATATTTCTCATTCAAAATTCATTTTACATGATTTTTAATAAATTAGTAAAAAAAATTTATAGAATATATAATTACGTAATCCTCATAAATATTCAATAAAAAAATATATTGAGAAGGTGATTTCTATAAAAAGAGTATGGCCTACATAAAAAATTGAGAAAATATTTGATAAAATAAATTAAATTATCTATTGATACTAAGATGTAGGTTTTTATTTAAAAACAAACAGAAAATTGGTATGCTTCAAAATAATATTCATACGGTTTGTATTTTTGAAATTTAGGGGATTCTTAATATAAACATCTTGGAATAGAAATCAATTTGAAAATATATATATTACATCCAATGAAATGTTAATCAAATTTACATAATATTCCCACAAAAAATGAATACTAAAGGACACTAATATTATAAATTTCTAACTGATTTGATATAATCTATTATATCTTGATTAAAATATCCCTAATAAATTATTCCTTCTTTTTTTTCAAATAACCACACTATATCCATCGTGTTTATTGACAAAATACCAATTTAGTTTCTATAAGAGCATAAAATTGGATCTATCAAATAATTCCCAAACCATTCTCCTCTTTATCTTATTTAACACTCCATTACTGGATAAACCCCAACTATATCATTTTAAATATTATTATATAAAATTTGGCATTTACTATAATACTAACTTTGAAATATAAGTATGGGTATACTAACTAATTATTATTCTAACTGATTCATTTCTTTTTTCCAATAACATTCACTATATTGGGGGGGGGGGGTAAATGTTCTATGTTTTTTAGGTAGTAAAATTGTTGGTTCATCATTATTTAACATTCTTGGAATAATTTCATTATAATCAAGATGCAAATTATAATCCTTATTTACAATCAGAAATAGGTTCAAGTCTCATGTTATCCAAATAATCCCAATGATCATAAATTTTTCTTTTCTTATGATTAAATGGTCACATTCATAACATTTTTTATGAGTAAATATTCAAATATCCTTGAATTACAATTGACAATTTTATAAGATTTATATGTATTATAATACCCTGTGAATATTACATCAACAACCTTCAGATTGAGCATACCAATATTATCCTTGAGTTCAAGAAAAAAAACATTCCATCAAGAAATATTATTGCATCAATGATTTGGTATTCTATTATTTCAATGCTCCTAAGGAGTTTTATTTAATATATTACTTATTAACAATTTAATTTGGATATATCATTATTTATTAATAGATTCATCCAAAAAATGAGTAGGCATAATATAACACCATAACATTTATGAGTATATTTTCTTTAAAATAATCATTTATATGATTGATTTTTTCACATGCAGCACTAATGTAAAACGATTAATGTTTATATATCCATAAAAATAAAGGGATTTTTTTTAATTTTCTTTGGAATTTTACAAGAATGCCGTTTTTGACGGCACCTAATTTCGAGTCCCGGTGTGCCTGGATTCATTTTCCGAAGTTTAGCTCGGGTACGTATAGTGAATGAACGAGTGGGGTTTTCTAACTTTTGAACCGGTGATCAGAATCAAATTTCGAGGGCACTGAGGGAATCGTAGCGCCGATATTTGCTTAAGAATGCCTTTTATGAAGTTTCATTTGCTCGGGTATGGATTTAAATTTTTGTGGTTACGTTATGAAATAAAATAAAAAGGGATGCGACAATTTTATTTTATTTCACTTAAAGCCTCATAATATATGTTAATCGAATAAGATGGGACCCACAATATCCTATCCACTTTGTAGGATATTTGTGCGGTAGGGGCCGCACATGACCTACCGTTTCTTTCCTCCTAAGTAATGCACCTGTAACCCCCTTTTAATGGAAGTCAAACCATACGTTTATTCTGGTTATGAAATGCCCCACTAAATTGGGCAGTTAAATCATTAAAATTAATTCAACAAATTAATTGTTCATTTCTTATCTTTTGAATTTAAAAGTCTTAGGTTGTGATAATAAAATAAGTGTTGAACTTATTTTATTTCGTTGGTTTGTGTTGTGTTATCCTTTGGGAGAGAAGGAGAGGATTCTTTGATCTTCGACAAAGAACGGGAAGAATGCTGCACCGCCAATGAAAAATGCCAACCTCCGACGGAGGACAACGACGAGAGATGCCTTTCTTGGAGATCACATAATGCCAACGGCGATCCTCTTCTTCCTCGGCGATCCTCTTCTTCCGCGGAGACCCTCTTCTTCCACGACGGTTAATTCCGTGATGAACGCTCAGTCGACTACAGTGTTGAGGTAGGGGTTTTATGCGTTCTCTTTTGTGTTTTTTTATTTGTTATCTCCCCTTCCTTGAACTGCATGTTATCGTTATAACGGGAGGAGGTCGGACTACAGGAACAAGGCAGACACACTTCCCCTTTTTGGTTGTTGAATTTTGATGCGGCGAGAAAGGAAACACGTTGCCGAAGCACCGCACGAGAATTGTAAAATGGGAGAGTGGAGAAGAACGACACCATCACACAGTGTCGTTGGAAGCAATAAATCTACAGTGTTGTCGCGCCGCACCGTAGAAGATGAACAAGGACATGGCACCGTCGCGCCGTGCTAGAGGACCACAGAAGCACCGCTGCCAGAGCAGGGCCACGCCAGAAGGGCATGGCACCATCGCGCCGTGCCAGACGAACCAAGGCCGCGGCTGGTTCCGGGCCGCGATGATGTAGGGGAACCAGTGTCCGGTACCCGGGTCGCCGGTGTCGGAGCAAGGGGACCGGCCTTGCCGGTCCCGTGGTGGCAGGAGTCGGCTGGCCGGAGCGGGCCGGCCGGACTGTTGAAGAACCGGGGGTCCGAGACCCCCGGCAAGCCGTACGTGAGCGGCCCCATTAAGGGGTCCTGTTTTCCTCACCCGGGGGCAGCGCGCCCCCCGCCAGCAGTGCTCGTCCATAACGGTCGAGCCGGTCGCCTGGCCACCCGGCCAGCGCCAGCGCGCCCAGCCCGCCGGGCTGAGCTGTCTGACCGGGCCGACCCGCCCAGGCCGCGCCGGGCCGTGCACAAGAGGGTCGGACCCGGACCCACTTCGGGTCGACCTGGTATGGGCCGACCCTGTGGGTATCGGGCCGGGTCGGACCAGGCCCGAACACCCTATTACCGAACCACTTTCGGTCCGTTGCCCATAACATGAGCTTCGGACGTCCTATTGACATGCAGTTGACTTTGATGGATTCTTATTAGTGAGATAGACATTTTGGCTTTATTCTCTCGAGGTTTGGACGTAGTTGGAGTATAGTCGGGTTTGTTTTGACTTAAAAACCAATCGGGCCCCTGGGACGAAAAATCCAATAACTCTCAGACCGGGCGTCTGATTGATGTGCCGTCTATGGTGTTGAGTTCTTGTTGATGATACAGAACTTTTGGATACATCAACTCTGGACTATGTGTCAGTTGATGTATTAGCCTCTCAGGTCTTGGAGCGGACCCACCCGAACGAGCTTGTTGTGTGCAGAAATCATAGAGCTGGCTACAACTGCGACGACGCCGACTGTACAGAGATCCTCAATGGATTCCACGATGACGACTACAACACTCAGCGATCCTACATGGATTAGTGCTACCGATCTTGTGTGGGTCCGATCCTTTGTGGGTCAGAGCTCAGCAATCCTGTGTGGGCCATCGCCTACAAATCCTCTGTGGCTCCGATCCTGTGTGGGTATTTGCGTAGGATAGTTACCTATCGATCCTGTGTGGGTCAGATCTTTTGTGGTTCATTGCGGGGGGTTAGTTACCTATCGATCCTGTGTGGGTCAGATCCTTTGTGGTTCATTTCGGGGGTTAGTACCTATCGATCCTTTGTGGGTCTGAAGGCATAGATGAATCAGTGGATATATCTGATCATCTCTATCGTCATACGAAGAAGTATACCAGTGTGAGCTGAATCTTGTTTTGCTTTCCTATGTACATTTTGATGTGCTATCCTATGTGGATTTAGGTTTTTCATTCCTGTGTGAACTGGGTTGTACATGGGCTCGGATGTTGGAGCCGAACGAGAATTGTTGACTTAGGTATATGTATGGGCATATAACTATGCATTGTTGAATGTAACTTCGTGATTGAATATTTCTTTGGGGATTATCCTTTGTGGATTCTTGGAGACATTCGAGGGTCTCGAGGTCCCTACTGAGTATCTTATACTCACCCCTTCATGGGCTATGCTCACACTACATTGTGTTGGTTGCAGACGACAGATAGCGCTGATCGCAATTGGGGCTTGCGAAGCAGGTCGGTACCCGGAGGTGGACCACTGGGCAGGACATACTCGGAGTAGACGGTTGGACCCAAGGAGCTATGGAGGTTATCTGTAGTCACCCTTCAGGTGGGGTTTCCAGTGGGCGGATCGATGTTGCGGATTTACTTTTAGTTGTTGTTTTCCCCTTTCCAATTGTACTTTACTTTCGGTTTGAGTTTTTATTCTGGCCCACTTACTTTTCCGCACATACTGTTGTACACAGTTTTTACATAGTGTTTACTTCTGCATGATTTCTCTGTGGTGTTTGTTTACTTTTCAAAGGCAATGCCTTCCCTCTTAATCGGTATTTACGCCTTGGTGGCAATCGCCAGCCCCTGACCTATGGAAGGCGGGATTGGGGTAGTCACGACACGAGCCCTGAGGATGGGTCGTGACTAATTTGTATTAGAGGATTTTGGTTCTACAGCAAAACTCAGGACTCTAATCTTTTTCTAAGTGAAGCAATAGTGTTAAGCGTATTGAGTGTGGTTATCATTCTAGGGAGTCCAGTGTTGGTGTGGAGGCCGACGTATCCGTACACCCAGACCCTGACTTCTGATTTCCGACTTAATGCACGAAAACATTGATTTCATGTGTGTTTCAAGTTTTCTTTGTGATTACTTTGTGTCATCTCACCAGGTATACAATTCTGACCGTGGCAAACCAGTTTCTTTTCAGGATGGCCCCATGACGGCAGCCAGCTAGGGATCCGAGAGTTGTGCGTGACGACAACCCACTGAGTGATGAGGGTTCGGTACAGGTCCCTTTGACAGCTGAGGCACCGGCGGTACCTTTACCCATAGAGCCACCGATGCTTCCATCCACAACTGCTGACGATGCACGCCGCCTTAGTGCACTGCACGAGTTCCAGTGCCATCGACCACCTTGGTTCCATGGGTAGATGGACCCCCAGGCATCCGAGGATTTCCTGGAGGCAGTGGTATGAGTTTTTATGTTAGTAAGGACACCAGCAGACCTCATGGTGATCCACGCTGCGAGCCTACTGAACTCGGTAGCGGGCCGATGGTGGGGCTTGATGGTTCAGGTGCACGATGAGGCATCTCTACTCTGGATAGAATTTGAGAGACTCTTTTTCTCGGAGTTCATCCCAGCCACCCTCCATGCGGTGTGAATCTAGGATCATTTACAGCTACGAAAGGGCAGCTTGACGGTCGCCCAGTACTCGGCTAGATTTACCGATATCTCGCGCTACTCGACAGACATGGTACCAGACCAATTCTTCCATGCCCGGACCTTTGAGTAGGGATTAAGGCATGAGATTAAGGCATCACAGATCTCCCTCAGCATTCCGACTCAGGCAGCAGTACTGAAGTGAGCTCTTCTAATCGAGAGCTTTCTTGCTGAGTCTACATCATTAGCGAGACCTACCGCATGGCGGATGGTAGCAGTGACTTGTGCAGCAGGTAGTCGACAGATGACGCATGGGTCCAGGCAGACCAGACCATCAGGCAGACGACCTCAGGACACTGGCTCAGCAGTGCGGGGCACGTAGCGCGGAGCCAGTCATTCGAGAGGTAGACAGTGCTACACATGTGGCAGGTAGGGCCACATGGCTCGTGACTGCCTGACCCACCGTGCGGAGGAGCAGCAGACTATTGAGGGCCACCCAGGCAGAGGCAGAGGGTTGACCGTGGTGGTCTGCAGGGAGCAGACATACGAGGCAGAGGAGCTGGCCGAGCAACTGGTGGCGGGGGACGCTTTGAGGCTCTACCACCACTACCACTAGGAGGTCCACCCCAACCACAAGGAGCTGGCGGGTAGAGACAGGCACAGCTCCAGGCAGCAGAGGCCTATTACCACGTCGTACCCGATATGATTCTAGGTACTATCTTTGTCTATTCCACCCTTTCTGCAGTTCCTATAGACACAGAAGCGAGTCATTTTTTCATAGCCGCTGCCCTTGTTTGGTGCTCGGAGATTCCGACTGAGCTATTGGCTCGATCCATACGGCTAGAGACTCCTACGGGAGTAGACTCGACGATTACGCACTGGTTCCGGCAGTTTGATCATACTCTAGGAGGCGAGAGATTCGGTTAGGATTTCCTGTAGCGGTGGCGAGTCCTTACGATGTCATCTTGGGCATGGATTGGTTATCTACAGTCCATGCTCAGATCGACTGTATTAGGCGCAAGGTGCGATGTGCGCGCCCCGACGGGAGCAGGTTCACCTTCACCAGCAAGAAGGGAGCCTTCGCAGCATAGGATGGACTCTCGCTGAGGAGAGGATAGCCCATCACTCATCAGTTGGCTAGCCTCATCCGAGGAGTAGTTGACTTGAAGAGTCCTAGTATTCATGCAGTGGTGGATTAGTATGAAGACGTCTTTCCCGACGATGTTCCAGGACTACCTCCTAGCAGAGAGGTAGACATTTATATTGATCTATACCACGGGACAACCCCGATATCCACCCCAAAAAATCTGATGGCTCTCGTTGAGCTTTGAGAGCTACAGGTATAGTTAGAGGACTTGCAGGCCAAGGGATTCAACCCACCCAGTGTTTCACCCTGGGCTTCCCCAATTTTGTTCGCCAAGAAGGCCGACGGGAGCTTACGACTTTGTGTCTACTATCGTTGCCGGAACCAGGTGACAGTGATGAAAAAGTATCCTCTATCTAGGATTGATGACCTCTTCGATCAGCTCAAGAGAACACGGTGGTTCTCAAAGATAAACCTTAGGTAAGGCTACCATCATCTCAGTGTTCGGGACGAGGACATGCAGAAGACAAAATTCAAATGTCAGTATGACCACTATGAGGTCTTGGTTATTCCCTTTGGCATAACCAATGCTCCGACAGTGTTCATGGGACACATTAACAGGATATTTCAGCCATACCTCGATCGATTTGTCATGGTCTTCATCGACGACATTTCGATATACTCGACGACTGAGGAGGAGCATGCCTACCACTTGAGGGTTGTAATAGACGCACTCTGAGAGCACCATAATTATGGAAAGCTCTTGAAGTGTCAGTTCTGGATACGTGAGGTCCACTTCTTGGGACAAGTAATCTCTGAGGAGGGTGTTGCGGTGGAACCTGCGAAGATCGAGGCAGTGCTATCTTGGGAGCCACCCAGGAGCGTGACGGAGGTGCGAAGTTTCTTGGGACTAGTCGGATACTATCGGAGATTTGTGCCAGACTTATCCAGAGTTTTAGCACCACTCTCAACTCTTACGAAGAAGGGGAAACCCTTTGTGTGGTCAGACAGATGTCAGCAGAGCTTTTAGGAGATGAGACAGTGTTTGACCAGAGCACCTATCTTGAGGTTGCCGGAGGAGGGAGTAGGGTACGTAGTATACTGTGATGCATCAGGGACCGGACGTGGATGTGTCCTGATGCAAGAGCGGGCAATGATCACCTATGGATCACGTTAGTTGAGGTCGAATGAGCAGAACTATGCAACCCATGACCTGGATTTAGCAGGAGTGGTCTTCAATCTGAAGACTTAACTACACTATCTGATGGGCGAGCGCTTTACAGTCATTTCTGACCATCAGATTCATAGGTACAACTTCTCTCAGAAGGACCTAAACATGAGACAATGACGATGACTCGAGTTACTCCAGTACTATGACTTTGAGATAGTCTGTACTCCTGGGAAGGGGAACGTGGTAACCGATTCTCTCAGCAGGAGGACATGCATTCAGCTACTTGTGGTGGTGACAAAGAAACTATCCACTTTGCAGATATCCTTTGTGGATAGAGATGGATCAACCTTCCTTTAGTCTCTCACAGTCACTCCTCCACTACTACAACGGGTCATAGTGGCAGAGCATGGGGATTCCGACTGTGAGACGCGGCGTGTGCAGATATCCTCAGGACAGGCACCTGATGGTTTCTTCTTTGGAACAGAGCATGCCATCCTTTTCAGAGGACGTACCGTGGTACTAGTTGCTTTACGGGAGGACGTGATGAGAGAGTTTCACACTTCCCCCTTGGCGGTACATCCTAGAGTGGCGAAGATATACCAGGATCTCAGATTACAGCACTAGTGGACAGGTATGAAGAAGGCTGTTGTAGAATTCATTTCTCGATGCCTCACCTACCAACAGGTGAAGGTAGAGCATCAGGTACCGGCAGACTTAGAATAGCCCTTGGAGGTCATGGAGTGGAAGTGGGACAAGATATCTATGGACTTCATTATTGGACATCCACGCACATCCATAGGTCACTACTATATTTGGGTGATTGTCGACCGACTCACCAAGTAGGATCACTTTATACAATCAGAGAGCAGGGCTCAGTGGAGATCATGGGCCATCTCTACGTTTAGGAGATTGTATGGCTTCACGGTGTGCCATCATTTATCATCTCCGATTGAGATTCTTGCTTTACATCCCGGCTTTGGAAGGGGTTGCAGGAGGCATTCGGGATGCAGCTACGTCTGAGCACCGCCTTTCACCCTCAGACAGATGGTCAGACGGAGAGGACCATTCATACTCTTGAGAACATGCTCTGCGCATGTGTGCTCGACTTTTGTCATATTTGGGAGGACCACCTACCCTTGGTTGAGTTCACATAAAACAACAGCTACAAATACACCATCGGGATGGCACCATATGAGGCGTTGTACGACTGACCTTGCAGATATCCTTTGTGTAGGACAGACCCTCAGGAGTCAGCACTTGTGGGACCAGAGATGGTTTAGGCCATGACAGAGAAGGTACAGGTCATCCAAGAGCGTATGAGGACAGCTCAGAGCCGGCACAAGTATTATGCTGACAGGAGGCGGATGGCACTTGACTTCGAGGATGGCGACCACATCTTCTTGTGGGTATCACCTCGACGTGGATTACTAAGATTTGGCTGAGGCAACAGGTTATATCCCCACTTCATCAGACCATTCTAGGTCCTCAGCAGGATTGGTGAGGTGGCTTATCTCTTGGCTCTACCACTGCAGTTGCACCGGGTGCATGACGTCTCCCATGTATCTCAGCTGTGGAGATACGTGCATGACATGACGCATATCATTGACCATGGGGAGTTGGATGTTGATGATGGGGCGACTTTTGCGGAGGTCCCAGTGCAGATTGAGGATCGACAGGAGTGGGTCCTACGTCGACGGTCGATTCCTCTAGTGCACATTATATGGCAGCATGGGAACCTCTAGGAAAGCACTTGGGAGCGATAGGCTCAGATGCGTGCTCAGTACCCACATTTATTTCCCTAGTTTATGATGTATCTTTACGAGGAAGTAAAGCCCTGAGGTTGGAGTGATGAAAAGACCCATAAAATTCATGAAATTTTTTTTCTTAATTTTCTTTGAAATTTTACAAGAACGCAGTTTTTGATGGCACCTGATTCCGAGGCCCGGTGTGTTCGAAATCATTTTCCAAAATTTAGCTCGGGTACCTTCAGTGAACGAACGAGAAGGGTTTTCCAACTTTTGAACTGGTGCTCAGAATCAAATCTTGAGGGCACCAATGGAATCGCAACGCCGATATTTTCTTACGAACACCTTTTCTGGAGTTGCATTTTCTTGGGTGTGGATTTTAATTTTTGGGGTTAAGTTATGAAATAAAATAAAAAGGGATGGGACAATTTTATTTTATTTCACTTAAAGCCCCTTAACCTAAGTTAAGTGGATAAGGTGGGACCCACAATATCTTACCCACTTGGTATGACATTTGTGAGGTGGGGCCCGCACGAGCCCCACCATTGCTTTCCTCCCAAATAACGCACCTGCAACCTCCCTTTTAATGAAAGTCAAACCTTAAATTTATTCTGGTTAAGCAAAGCCCCATTAAATTGGGCAGTTAAATCGTTACAATTAATTAATTGAATTAATTGTTCATTTCTTATCCTTTGAATTTCAAAAGCATAGGTTATGATAATAAATTAAGTGTTGAACTTATTTTATTTCGTTGGTTTGTGTTGTGTTATCCTTTGGGAGAGAAGGAGAGGATTCTTCATTCTTCGACGAAGAACGTGAAGAACACTCCACCACCAACGTAGAATGCCAACCCTTGACAGTGGACGACGGTGAGCGATGCCTTGCTCAGAGATCACCTAATGCCAACGACGATCCTCTTCTTCCACTGCGATCCTCTTCTTCTGTGGAGACCCTCTTCTTTCACGATGATTAATTCCGCGATGAACGCTCATTCGACAACAGTGTTGAGGTAGGGGTTCTATGTGTTATATTTTGTGTTTTCTTCTATCGTTATCATCCCTTACATGAACTTCATGTTATCATGATAACGGGAGGAGGTCGGATTACACGAAGATGGCTGACACTTCTCTTCTTTTTGGTTGTTGATTTTTGATGCGGCGAGCAAGGCAACGCGGTGCCGAAGCACCGCACGGGCATTGTAAAAAGGGAGAGCGGAGAAGTACGACACCGTTGGAAGCAATAAATCCACGACACCGTCACACCGCAGCATAGAAGATGAACAATGAAACGGCGCTGTAATGTCATGCCATACGAACCAGGGCCGCAGCCGGTTCCGGGCCGCGGCGATGCAGGGAAACCAGTGGCTGGTACCGGGCCGCTGGCGTCGGAGCGGGACGGCCGGACCGTGGAAGAACCGGGGGTCCGAGACCCCCGGCTGGTAGGACGTGAGCGGCCCCATTAAGGGGCCGCAGTTTCCTCATGCGGGGGTAGCGCACCCCCTGCCAGCAGCGCTCGGCCATAATGGCTGAGTCGGTCGCCTGGCCACCCGGCCAACGCCAGCACGCCCAGCGCACCGGGCCGAACCGGCGGACCAGGCAGAGGCGCACAGGCCGAGACGGGCCATGCCCTGGCCGTGCCGCACCCATGCAAGCCGGAACCAGACCCCGTTCGGGTCGAACTCATAAGGGCTGACCTTGGGGGTATTGGGTCGGGTCGGACCGGGCCCAAACCCCCTATTACCGAACCTCATTCGGTCTATTGCGCATAACGTGAGGTCCGAACGTCTGATTGACGTGCCGTCAACATTGATGGATTCCTCTTAGTGAGACGATCCTTTTGGATTACTCCGCTCGTGGTTTAGAAACAGTTGGAGTGTGGCCGGGTAGGTTTTGACTTAAAAACCAACTGGGCCCCTCGGACCAAAAAGCCAATAACTCTCAGACCGGGCATCTGATTGAAGCACCATCTGTGGCGTTGAGTTCCTGTTGACGATACGAAACATTTAGATACATCAAATCTGGACTATGTGTCAGTTGATGTATCAGCCTCTCATCACATGGAGGGGACCCTCCCGAACAAGCATGTTGTGTGCGGAAACCCTAGAGTTGGTTGCGACTGCAACGACGACGACTATACAGAGATCCTCAGTGGATTCAATGCCGACGACTACACCACTCAGCGATCCAACATGGATCAGTGCTACCAATCCTGTGTGGGTTTGATTTTGTGTGGGTCAGCGCTCAGCGTTCCAGTGTGGGTCAGCGCCTACAGATCCTGTGTGGGTCCGATCCTATGTGGGTCTTTGTGGGGGTTAGTTACCTATCGATACTGTGTGGGTCAGATCCTTTGTGGGTCATTGCGGGGGTTAGTTACCTATCGATCCTGTGTGGGTCAGATCCATTGTGGCTAATTGTGGGGGTTAGTACCTATCGATCCTTTGTTAGTCTGATGGCATAGATGAATCAGTGGATATATCTAATCATCTCTATCGTCATACGAAGAAATATACCTGTGTGAGCTGAATCCTCTTTTTCTTTCCTATGTGGATTGTGTTGTGTTATCCTGTGTGGATTTACATTTTTCATTCCCGTGTGGACTGGGTGGTACATGGGCTCGGATGTTGGAGGCAAACGAGAATTGATGACTTAGGTATATGTATGGGCATATACCTAAGGAGTGTCGAATGTTACTTCATGATTTAATCTTTCCTTTGAGGATTATCCTTTGTGGATTATGGGAGACCTTCAGGGGTCTCGGGGTCTCTACTGAGTAGCTTATACTCACCCCTACATGGGATATTCCTGCACAACGTTGTTTTGGTTTGCAGACGACGGACATCACTGATCGCGATTGAGGATTGCGGTGCAGGTCGGTACCCGGAGGTGGACCGCTGGGAAGGACGTACTCGGAATGGACGACTGGACAAAATTGGTTGTAGAGGCTATCTGTACTCACCCTTCAGGTGGGGCTTCCAGTGTACGGATCGACATTGCAGCTTTACTTTTAGTTGTGGTTTTCCCCTTTCCAGTTGTACTTTACATTCGGTTTGGGTTAGTATTCTGGCCCACAAACTTTTCTGCACATACTGTTGTACGCAGTTTTTACATAGTGTGTACTTCTGCTTTCTTTCTCTGTGGTGTTTGTTTACATTTCAAAGGCAATGCCTTCCCTCTTTTTCATGATTTACGCATTGGTGCCAGTCGCCAGCCACTGGCATATGGAAGGCAGGCTTGGGGTAGTCACGACACGAGCCCCGAGGATGAGTCGTGATAGAATAAAATATTAGATGAATAATTGTGACAACTGGGTCCCAGTAACAGCAAAGTCACCCCACCTTAACATGGATGTCGGGTCCTGGCCCGCCCGGTACCACCAGTTTCCCCGTAGACATAGTTCATCCAAAAAATGTGTAGGCATAATATAACACCAAACGATTTATGAGTATATTTTCCTTGATATAATCATTTATATGATTGATTTTTTAATATGTAGCACTGAAGTAAAACAACGATTTAAATATTAGATGAATAACTGTGACAAATGGGTCCCTGTAATAGCACAGTCACTCCACCTTAACATGGTCGTCAGGTCCTAGCCCACTAGGTACCACCAGTTGCCCCGCAGACACGTGTTCCCCACCCAAGGGTCCTTGAACAAGCCTGAACGGGTCATATGACTAATGAATGTCCCCACAATCCAACATTTGTCTTTTCTTGTGTGCTTTGTCCTCACTCACACACACCCTGGGAAACCTCCCAAAAGATCACCCATCCATATCACTACTCCAGGCCAAGTACGCTTAACTGTGGTGTTCTAATCAGACAGTCTTCCAAAAAGAAAGGTGCACCTTCTTGACATAAGTCATATCATTTAGTCATTTAAGCCTTTATCGTTCAGGGCATTACAATCACCGCCCTTTAGAGCACAACATCCTCGTTATGGGCCCAACATCTCAACCTTGGAAGTGCACTACACTTAATGTTTGGTTCCTTCTCTAATACCAAATGTAACAACAAGACCCCAGTAACAGCACAATCTCCCCGCCTTAACATGGTCGTCGGGTCCTAGCCCGCGTGGTACCACCAGTTTCCCCACAGACATGTGGTCCCCACAGAAGGGTCCCCCCAAATGCCTAAACAGTTCATCTAACAAATGACAGTTCCCACATGCCAACACTTTTCCTTTCTAATGTGCTTTTTCCTCACTCACACACACCCTGGGAAACTTCCCATAAGGATACCCATTGTGATCACTACATCAGGCCAAACGTGATTAACTATGGATTTCTAATCAGAAAGTCTCTCGAAAAGGAAGGTGCATCTTGTTGACATGAGACATATCATTTACTCATTTAACCCATTATCATTCGGGGGTGTTAAAATAACATTGATAAAATAAAATTATAAAAAAACCTATTGTAAAAAAATTTTTAATATCAATTTGAAATGACAATAAAATATGACACGAACACATAAAATTTTAAAGGGAATTTTTTTTAAAAAGTTTTTTATTATTTATATGTTTTCATTGAAGAGAAAAAAATTTGAATTTTATATTTTGAATTTTATAATATGAAAATTATTTTTGAATCCAACATGTAATCATCATCATATGGTTTATTTTTTAGATTTTCCTAAAAAGATTATTGTTTTAATAAATGATGAAAAATATATTTTTTACATATACCATGACTTTTATGTCATTACTAGTACCTATATATATCATATATATTTTTAAAAAATTATTTTGAGTAGAAAAATAATTTTAAATGAAATATTATAACTTTTTTTTAAAATAATTTCTTTTACAATCAAATACTTGATATTTTAAATCATAAGTTTCACAATTATCACAAATTATTTTTAATTAATTATAAATTCATTATTTTGTTTTTTTTAACTATTAAAAATGAATATATTATAATTTATTTAAAATTTGGAAATATATGGTCGATATTTTTTAACAAGGAAGTTTTTATTTCAATTTATATTAAATGGATTACTTTGGTAAAAAAGTTATTGTGTTAAATAAAAAGATGGTAAATGGGATTCCTAGTGGAGAAAAAGTATTAAAATATTACTTTTTTTCTTCTAATAACCTCTTTGAGGTTTGGATTATCCATAAATTATTTGCAATCCATCAGTTTCTTTTTTGGAGTCATATTGACATGTGGAGACATTCATATCTTCATATTAAGATTAAATATTTTAAAGATTATTATTCTCGACATTTATAAAGAAGGACTCTCAATATCCCATCATAAAAACAATAATAGTTTAGTTGAATAATAAAAAATATTGAATATATACATCCCTAGGAATTTAATTTTTCAATACTTATGATTCTAAAAAAAATTATTCTTACGTCCTCTTATTTTATGGTATCTTCCATGGGAAGCTAAATGTTATCAACATTAGTACAAACTTATCCATAATGTTCTTTATTTATTCCATCATTCAAAATAAAATATATTTTTCATAACATAATATGATTAATTAAGTATTTAATATATATTACATTTTTTATATTGTGGTAATAATAATTGTCAACAATTACACATTTTCGTTAACGAAAAGAATTATATTCATCTATATTTGAGTACTACCACATCTACGATGTGTCCGGTTATTTCCCATAACCACCTTACATGGATGGTACTAATGTGTAATTTAATGAAATGGTATGATATTTTTAACATGAGATTTATTTTGAAATAATAAATAATATTATCCATATCCTCCATTCATTAGAAAATGATACCATAATCTATACATATATAC
This sequence comes from Viscum album, assembly GCA_963277665.1. Classification (NCBI taxonomy): domain Eukaryota; kingdom Viridiplantae; phylum Streptophyta; class Magnoliopsida; order Santalales; family Viscaceae; genus Viscum; species Viscum album. The sequence goes on along the minus strand of OY728158.1, from coordinate 813,515,744 downwards.
AGACAATCCAATCCATGGAATCCTATGATTTATTTTTCATCAAATTTTTCAAGGATAAACATGGAAATGAGTCTAATATATGAGTATTATGTTTATGAAATTATTTCAATTTTGGTATAAAATGTTCAACCTCTCAATATAAACCTGACAAAAAAATCGTCAATTAAAATCCAACAATCTAAAATGAAAATAATTGGAAGAAAACCATCTATTAAAACTATGTAATTGTTTCATATATTATATATATACATTTATTTTTATTAAATATTTATTTATTACAACAATAAAATCAATTAAATGTCATTATTCCTTAGAAATAAAGATATAATAGTTAAATAACTTCTTAATCATCCTTTAAATATGCCATAATAATTTATATATTTGTATAGCCTTTAATTTGAACAATGATATAATATATTATTATACATTATTAGATGAATTTATCAATTGATAATATATTATATAATTAGGTGAATAATTATTTGATTTTTTAAATGTAATCAATATTAGTAAATGAATTAATAAATATACAAACATTCATTCATTAAAAATCACAGAAAATGCATCCTTTTTATATAATATGTATGTATTATAACAAATAATTACAAAAAAATAATTATAAAATTGTAATTAATTAACAATCGCAAATTATGTATCCTATTATTATTAGGAATAAGTGAAATTTTGGGGAAAAACAAAGAACAACACTACTATTATGAATATAGTTCAAAATGATTATTATTACTCTCACCTGATATGGAAAATAGATAATAACTAATTTATATAAATGTATATAATAATTATAAATTAAGTTTAGACATGGTTATGTAAATAAATATGGTTTATAAATAGTATATTGTGATTCTAATTTTGGTCATACTATTGATTCAAGATCATTAGTGGATGGTATGAATTATAGAAAGGTTTTATGTATTTACTTTTAATTTAATGATGAATATTTTTTATTGAACACAGTATATTCTATAAAATGGTGTATTAAATTTTATATTACCTATAATTATAATTATTATATTTTAATTAATAATATTATAATCTTCAAGTCATGGTAACTCTCTAGTATTATTCTAATTAATAAATTACATTTACTATAATGATATTTCCTATCAATTTCACTTATTTAAGATATGTTTTCATTTATCCAAGTATGATATTTTATATGGTGTATATAATTCAAATTTTAATCTCAATACCCATAATATATAATCATTCATTATATTTAATAATTTATTCCAATTATATTATATTTGGGTATTTGTGTTTGAATGTTATGAAATATGCAATGTATTTTCATGACATGACCTCTTATCTTGATTGATAATTATTCCTCATTCACTATAGTTTTCAACATGGTTTGAAATTCTTATTAGTATGTTATAACTCCTTTCCAAATTATTTAGGGGTAATTATATTGATTTATATCATTCTTAATGAAAATAAAATTTCGATAAAGATAACCATTGTCCACATTGATGGTTGTTTCTCCTCTATGTAAATATTTGTTATTTCAATAAATGTATTGATACATAAATTTTTGACAAAATTATTTATTATCCCATGTAACCATGATATTCCTCTCTATCTAATAATTATTTTTATAATTTTTCAATTCAAATTCTCAAAAATGTTATATTAATAGTTTTAAAAATGATTTTCCTCTCAGTTTAGTATTTTTTTCATCTATTCAGTATTTCTAATGAAAAACATTTTAATTATTTTTATGTGTCCATAAAATAAACATATATCATTTCTGAAAATTATTAAATTTATTTTTTTAGAAATTTTTTTTGTATGCGACTCATAAATTAATCTTTTAAGGGGATGGAAAAAACATTTTTTATAAACATTTTTTTAGTTCTTTTAGTAGTATACGCAATTTTAATTTTGAAGCCTCCATGAAAAGGATTGAAATAATTATTTAATTATTTTTTTAATTACCAAAATTTGATGATAATTTTCCCTTTCAAATGAGTTTGTTTTCTTAGATAACTTTTGTTACATGATACACCATGTCTTTAAGAATCCTGATATAAAATTAATATAATTATTTTTTCATTACCATTATAAAAAATATCTAAAACAAGGTGATATAAATTTAGGTAAATTTTTTTTAAATATTTATAAAAGTGGTTTTTTATTTACAAAAACAATTAATAGATAATATCATATTTTTAGAAATGTTATTATATTCTTAAAACACCAATTGTCTAAAGAAAAATAATTACTTTTTATTAATAAGGAATAAAATATGTTTTTCATATTTTTTAATATTTATTTCAAAAAATTAAAATTTCATCTTTAATAAAGATGTCAAAATTATATAAAGTTGATTTTTTATGTTTTTTCTAAATTTTTTTTATGAATAGTAAATTATTAAAATTAAATATTAATTTTTTAAATCTATTACATAGATATAATTTTTTTTGAATTGGTATAAAATTATAATTATTGCAATAATTATATAATTATCATAGTTTTTGTCATTATTTCCAATTTAATATTTGTTTACTTCAATATATTTAATACATATGATATTTTTCTCTTTGGAAACCCATATTTTTATCACCACAATAGATTTAATTTAAAATTAAATTTTTACGCATCTAGTAATAAAATTTAAAAAATGGATTCAATACATAGAATTTTAATATTACATATTATTTAATATTATGAAATAAATTCTTGGTCATAATAAAAATTAAATGCAATAAAAATTAATTTATATGGTTAATGATAAAATGGGTTTACCAGGGGTTAAATGTAAAATTAATTGTTATAATATTATAAAAACATTTCAAATTACCAATACATTAACATATTGCATTATTATATCAAATATAATTCATTAATGATCTATTTGGGGGCATTTTAATGTCGAAAATGTGGGTATAAGATTTTAAAAAAATTCCAATTATGCCCTCTGTACCACTTATAAAAGGACCCCTCTTATCCTATTCACACTTACGATGAATTTTCCATCAAAGATTTCATAAATACAACACTTCTTTACTTCACAAACCACGAATTAGTGTTCTTATTTGTTTTAGATATCCCTTATAGCGATGGTTTTGGGTTGACCTATGGAGTTTATCCCAAGAAGAGGCAACATTCTATACAAATGTTAGTATTTTAATTATTATTCCAAATCCTTAAAATATAACAAAAAAATTTCTAATGTAATATTATAATTAACTTACATATAATAAGAAGTTATTATATAAATTTAATAACTAAATCCAATCATTTCCTCTATCAAATAGGAAATGAAACTATTGATCGTGTATACGGTAGACTACCACGTCACGAAACATTGTAATTAATTTGAAATCACTCTATATATTTGATTTATATTATTATGGATTTAACATATTTATAGAATATTTTTGACATAATTATACATGTGTTATTATAATATTACATGTACCTTCATATATTTAAATTTATTTTAAAATGATAACATCAGTATTTGGTATTTATTTACTAATGCCAACACAAACTAAGGTGAAAAGGTTATCATTTTATTTTTAATTAGATATAAATAAGAAAATACTTAATGAATATATATTATATATATGATATAAAAATTATTCTGAAAATTCGATATGTTATTTAAAATTAATTCATTAAAATCATAGAGAAAATTGAATCAACATTCACGTCTACATAACACATATGGTCTAAATGAGCGATGTAATAGATTTCATATATATAAATATATATATAATATTGACTAATATATATACATATATAATGAATATATATTATATTTAAATCCCTTTAAAGAATATAGATATTAATGAGACATGTTCATTGTAAAATTACTAAAACTACCAAACCAAAAAAAATAATAAAAACAAAATACTTATTACCTAAGATCTAATTTTACCATGGAATTTTTAATAAAATATAGATAAATAATAATAATTGAATAATTTATGGTATCTTATATATAATTATATTTCTGAAATATATGTATTATATAAATATATTATGTAGGAGGTACAAACAGGTATGAATGACATGATAATTGAGGGATGAGATTATTGTCTCAAATTATATTATTTGGTACATATGTTATGTTATTCTCCAATGTTACTCTAATAGGTCTATATATAGATAATTTTACATGTATTATCATAAATTTATTAATTATAAATAAATTTTAATTTCCAATTAATCTTATTCTGTCGGGTATATTATTATTCAAAAGTTTCCAATGTGGTTGTGGTTTTAGGTTACAATCCCATTGTTTATCATGATTGATAACAATAAAGTTTTATATGTAGAAATATTATGACAAAAAAATTAAATAATTCATGAATATTATTATAATTTATTTAATTATATATAATAAATGTTTTTATTTCATTTTATTCCTTATAATAAGTATTAGAAAAATAATAATGTTTTTAGAGAGAAATGTCATTAGTTTTCTCTTCGCCAAAAATCATCTCTTCCTCTACTGAGGTTTCTAAAAAATATTGCAAAACATTTTTATTAGTATCCATTTATTTTTTAAAAAAATTTACACATATTATATTTTTACAAAATAGATTGGAATGATAATACTTTTTATTTAATAGATGAGAAATTATTATCATTTTACCAAATATGTGAATGAAATCATTATTTATATGTGTTTGACATGAAAATAAATTATCCTCATATATAGGGAATTTTTTTAAGAGTCATATATTTATTTCCCTGGATATTCATAAATTAAAATGGGTTCATTATTATTTTTCTTTTTATTAGATTTTATAGGTGAAATTTTGAAATGGGAAGGTTGTTATACTAAAGAATAATTCAAAAGAAATATTATGGAATTACTATTCATAAATGGAAAAATACATTGGTAATACTTCTTTATTAAAAATTAAATAATCTAGTGTTACCTTTTTTATTCATTCTATAGATGATTTATTCTTATGACGACATGTTTTTTATGAAACACTTTTTCCAATGAGTTATACTATAATGATTTTTTTATGAAACTCATTATCTTTTTATAGTTTATGATATGTTCAATCTTAAATGAACATGTCAAAAAACATTTATGAATGATTTTATGGGTGACACCTATATATCCCTCCAATAAATTGGGTAATATTTTATGTCATATGAGCTTGAAGGTTACAAGTATGGTTATCATAATCCCAGAAAATCGGGTACACATTATGTTATCCCAAGTTGAGAATACTAGGGTACATAGGTGGTCATTCCTAGCTCGAAACTATATGGAAAAAATATGTTATAACAATCCCAAAAAAAGAGGGTATACGATCATGAATCCAAATATCAATAGAGGGTACAAAAAATGTTATCCCAAACTCAATGTTGGTATAAATGTTGTTAGTGAAATCCAAACATGTTATAAATGTCATTATAGGTATCCTTGACATATGATTTTCTATTCCTATATGTATTCCAAAAACAAAATTTATATAAAAAAATTATGTTCTCATGACTCATGTTCATTGATTCCATTATGATTCATGTATTATGAACAAACATGATTTATTACATGACTCATGATAAGAATATGAGATATATAGTTTCTAGCTTTTTAAATGTTAATAGATTTTTTTTGTAGCCTAATTCTCATCTTAAATAGATATCTCCATTATTTACCATTAATGGCCATATAAGATCACCATTTTTACATTTTCATAGACATTTATTTCAGGAAATATATTATGTATGATATGAATAATAATGTATATATTATAAAGAATATAGTGGTATTTTATTTAGATAACAAATAAACCTTTTTTATGTATCCATATTTCGAAAGATAATAAATTGTTACATCCCTAGGCAAGATTCTATATAATTATAAAAATATTAATATTTTAAAATATAATATCAATATATGAAATCCTTAGTATGGTTATTTTGGTATTATATGAATTTTTATGAAAAATTTTGGGTACTCAGATGATAAAATATTATTGAAATGCCTAGAGATATGTATATAGATAAGTCCAAGGAAATACAAAAGTATAGAAAAATGTCTTGGTGTTTTTTCAATGGATATACAATTTTGTTTACAATATCATACATATATGTCTATATATAACAAGTGGATGAGGATATTGAATAGATATACCTAGAGGTAATAATGAAAAAAGGGTTCATTGAGATTTGAATATATCATTACTAGTTGAATGATAACGGGACTTATTACAGACCAAGCAGGACACTCTAGGGAGATATTTTTAGGATATTCAGAGATAATAAATGAACCATAAGTAATCATTTTTATTGATGATGATCGTTAATTACCTATTTTAAGGATAATGTGTCATATACTGAAGAGTAGGTGTCATATATTGTACATACTATATGATTTTTTATAATTTTGAGGTTCCACACTATGATTATTATTTATTACACAATGTTTATTAGATTTAGTAAATAAATAAAACATGAAATAATCAAGGTAATTTATAATGTGATGGAAATGGAAATGGTTTTCCTCCTGAGAATGAAAATTATATGTGAGAATGAATGGAAAATATTTTTTCTATTTTCACACTACATTTTGTTGTTATGAATCATTCTGACCATACTAATGTAAAAATTGGTGTTCAATGTTTTGTTATACCCTTAGCTGGTAATTACCACATTTATATCATGGTTTTTTTATCCACTAGTTCTTTATAAAGGGCTCAATACCACTAAAAAGATAAATTCCATTCCCTATTGACTGGAGAAGGAAAAAATAATTTTTATCCATCTATCATTCGAAAGGTGGATCATATTTGTGATATCCTCTTATCAAGAATATGAGAAAAAAATGAAATTGAATTTATGTTGTGAGTTAACTTTAAGAAAATAATTTTTTAATGTGTACCGTACATTAAATCTACATATGAAAATGGATAATTAATTACTTGAGATAATGTAGAGAGATTACGAATCCATTGGTACTATTGGAACCATAATGCATACCACATGAGTTATGAAAAAATTCATAGTTGGTTCAATGTAAATATAGACAAAAAATGGCCTTAAAATACATCAAACATATCCCAATGTTCCTAGTTTGTAATGACCATAAAATAGCCATCATGACTATACGATCACAAGTGTCCACGACGGACCCTCTACGAGTCCGTCAAATCTTGATGCCTTTAAAACGTCACATTCTATTCGCAGAACACTACGTGATGGCTGCCTCAGTGTTCCCATGCCCAACATGATGGACCCTTGATGTGTCCAACAAAATCCAATGGAGACTAGCCTCTTCACGATGTTACATGTTCGATGTGTCCATATCTGTGATCATCACATTGAAAGACCCTCTATGAGTCTGAACTAGTCTGAGGTCGCCCCATTGGCTTCGTACTGTTACATCCTCATCACAGTCCCTAGGTTTTCAACATGGTGAGCTCTAAAACCCCCCACTGGACATCTTTACCTATAAATATAAAGATCGCCCCTTTAAACCAAATTCCCTATGACCATTCTCCTTCAGAGATTATATTTTAAAAGGACCTCCATGATGTTGTGAAATGGATTTCTAATGGTACTGGACCACCGCGATCCATACCACCTTGTGTTCTCAATGGCTCCCTCCAAATAAAGAAATTCCCTTCTCAAATGAGGGATCCCCTTTGGGATGATCGTGGTTTTAAAAATAATTAAGACATCATGAAGTACTCTCCTAATAAAGAGTCCTCTTCTAATGTGAATCTCTGCTCATTTTAAAACCTCCCTTCACAAAGTATATGATCTTTATGAAGACCCATAACTTCAAAAAGGCCACCTTATTTTCAAATAATAACATCTTGTTGGAGGATAGAATCTTCAATAAGCACCAATGATTTTAAAATAACCTCTTTTAAAGGACTACTACTTTGCAAACGCCTCTCCCATCTGGCCCTATAGGCTTTTACGAAGTGATTTCAAGGTCCCCCCGAATGGTTCTTCATGTTTCCTTATCCTGAATTGTGTTTCATAACATTGGAAAATTAATGGAAATTGCTTCATCTCAAAACTGCACAAACTTGGACCCCTTAATGGATATATCCATAACGTCCAATACCAATCATCTCTTCTGCCTTTCCAACCCCATGTGTGGGTTTGAACATGTTACGCAAATCTTAAGGGTGAGGAGAGATTTCCCATTGTCTGAGCAGAACGATGTTAAAATTCCATGAATCCACACATCCTCAATAAATGATATTAAACATTTATTATCATATCATTGGTAGGTCCTTGATCATGAGAGAGGTGATGGACACTAAATCCCTCCCTCTTTGTTTTTTCCTATGGGCTTTGTCTCTATGTGTTCATCGGGAGAACTTTGCATAAGCCCTAACACACCATGATGCTTTTCTCGTCATGTGATGTCTAGAACATCCTCATACATCTTGACACACTATCCTTTCCTACAACCATGCATAATCTCATATTTACCCTTTGGGATGCTAACCATATGTAAAACACACATTACTCCTTGTTGAGGCACTTTTTTCAACATGGTCTTCAAGTCTATTACTACATATTGTTCCTCTCATTGCACATGACTCATGTTAGAGTAGAGGAAGTATCGACTATGGAATCCTCTTTGGCTGCCTAATATTTTAATTCCCATCCCCCTCTTAATTGAATTACATGGAAATGTATTCTTAGTGACGATGATACGTAAGAAGACTCCATGAGGCTCATGCCCATAACCAATCATTCTTTAACACTTCATGATGATTCACTATCATGTTAAATGATGTTAAAATATTTTCAAATTTCATCCCACATTAATTTATACAATATTCATTGGAACTACATGTTTTTTGATCCATGGCTCAGAGAAAGGATATGTAGGAAGACTCCCTGATGTTCAACGACATAAACTATTATCCTTAGATATCTCTTTTGTTAATACCCACATCAATTGTCTTCCCCATAGTGGTGTCAAACTAGACTCGAGTACATCTTAAAGAGTATGTACCACAAAAAATCTGTACTCCTGCAACTAAGATCATCCCTCTTATGATGGGTTACCAAACACATGTAATCCCTAACATGTCTTCAGGCTACTATCCTTTCTGTATACTCTGATTCTATTCTGCATTCCTAAACTATGTGTACATTCATCGTTTCAATTTTTTGAATAGTGTATATTAGATGCCTCTTTGATGGTAAATCCCATCACTCACTCCTCCTCCTAGTATCTCCCACGAGCCTTTGTGTCTCGAGAAGATCATGTCTTAACCCATTGGATCCATTTCCTTCTGGACCCCATCCATGCAACCATTCTCACGAGACACCTACTAAGTTGACTCATCACACCATTCAATAACTACATGGACATTGATTCCAATTCACTAGGGTAAATAGGATTCCTCCTTGGGGTTCAATCCCATCACTAATTCCACATCCTGGTCTCTAAATTAATCCTTTGTGTCCCTAGAAGATTATGACATAAACCGTTTGTTCTATTTATTTCGGTTCCCCATCCATATGTCCATTTTAACGAGCTACCTTCTCAGGTGACTCACCTCCCCATTCCATATCAACAAGGAATTTTATTCCCTACCATTAGGATATGTATGAAACCTCACTACGATTTAAGACCAATCCAGTAACCTTCACACAGTTTCCTGGTTCCATCCCAATTCATTCGACCCATAAAAAAATCATCCATATCAATCCAAATTTCACTCGGTCCACCACAATCCAATGAAACCATTCGATCCATACTGGTATCTAACCATGTGTAAGCCCCATTCATCTAATTTATATTTATAGAACATGTGCCACTAACCAAGCATATTCCCCAGCTTGTCGTCGGATTGGTGGTCATTTTGTACACCTCGATCCCATGACTCTCCCTCCCTAAATACATGGTTCTTCATATGTACCTCCAATTCTGGGTACATAGGATGCCTTGATGAGGTCTAATCATATCCCATGGTAAATAATGGGGTCCTTTTTTGGGAACCCACCATCCTCCAACACTCCCTTTTTCTTGTCCATATTAGCCTTAACTGTGTGTAATGTTCCCCATTGCAGGACACACCATTTTATGTCCATATTTATAAGGTGTTGTGACCCATCCATTCGGTAAAAATTCTAGACGATCCATCATATGGATATACCCATCATATTGACTATCTTATGTGTTGCAGTTAGTACTATCCATATCCAAAAGATGTTAAAATTGATTCATACCCTATTTTAAATATTGGATGATGAAGAAATCATCAGTGAGATGAAATTGGAATTCAATTCCCAACATTCGATGTGGGATGCATCTAGCTATTGTGCCCTCATGAAACCCACTGATAAGGGAAAATCTAGGTTTACCAGTGTTTCAGCATCGAGAAACACCAGTGATTCCCATCGAGTATACTCTCTTGACCAAAGGTAACCACCTTGAGATGACCCCATTGGAATGTCATGATAGATATAGTGTAATTAACCAGCATCTAAATGATATGGGAATGAGGAGAGTTTCACGAACAACATCTTAATCATTAAGGGATACCTGGACTATGAGACGAATTCTGAGGAGGAATCTTAGGAAAGAGAGATAAAAAATCCATCATCCCATTAAGGTCAAGGAGAAAACCTCCCTCATACAGAGACATATGATGTATGCCTTTGGAATGTGGGAATGAAATTTACAACATAACAATCATCGGGCATCCCAACTCATGGAACGATGAGGCGTGCCCCAGTATAAAAGCATAAAAACATACATGGTGAACATTATGTGAAGTTAGTTTCCTCAATATGGGGATTATAAGAATTAGGTGAATCAAAAGTTAAGTGTTTCACCAGATCCAGCTAACCAGTTCAAGGTCCCACCATGAAAATAATGGTCCTGGCTTGAAATATACCCAGAATTTGGGAAGAAAATTATTGGGCATCCCGGCCAGTAACGTTGTTGTTGGGGATCATTATATCCAGTCCTAGGAGAGTGAATGATGCTAAAACACATGGAATTACTTTAAAACTATCTTTACTTATGGATGAATCCTCATGAATGAGACAAGTTACATATACATTAAATGAATCATCTTAGACTCGCAGACACATGGGATGGGGTTGGGGTAATACTGATGTAAAAATCCCACACAGCTCCACCTCCTCCATGGCATCATCCATTACTATAACTATCGGGTGCCTGCCCTCCATATCACCGTAAATTTTTTTCCAAAAGTAAGTAATGGACATTATTGTATGTCGATATGAACATGACGGGGTCATCCTGATGAGGGATTTGGACTGTCATGATATGGAGGACTTAGTGCACTACTATCACCACCACCGCCAAGGACAATGCATAAAGCCGCAGCTCCCCACTCATATTTTCAATAATTTTGCGAGCCACTCCACAGAATGATCTTATAACTCACTCCCTTACACTGAGGATGTAAGGGGTTTTCGATTCCAACCATCTTTGACATTAGTGATGAGACCACTAATAGGGGACCCCACCAAGACATATCAACACTATCATCCATATTTGTAGACTAATAGATAAGGTGTCCCATACCCCCACATAGTCGACATTAGGTCAAATGTCTCTAAACTAACACTTGGTACATGGTCATAAGGATTCTATCCTTCTGGAATCATCTTCTACATCATCAGTGGCCCAAGACACTACCGAATTGTTCTATAACATCCCTGTTACCAAAAATAAGGAATCCACTATTACTAATGAAGATTCAGTCCTCATCCACCCCACATATGGGAAATATTGACTCCCCCTATCACCATCTCATCAACTAGACATTGTGGGATGGCCCATGATGATGTGTTTTATCATAGAGGCATTCCTCATACAATTTTTTCCAGAGTGGAGGTCCTCCCTAATCCCTCATTTAGTATGGAGAACCTCCACGAGTATCCATTACAATTGAAAATGAGGTCCTCTGCATGCTCCTGATCCCAGGTATATAGGTTTTCCCCATATTTATGTTCTTCAACAAGAATGTTCACCTGAAATCGTTAAATTCTCAAGTGAGGGCCCTTACATGTGTGGAATTATTTCGATAAAAGGTCATCCACACCATTTCACCCTTCACCATTGAGGATCTCCCCCACATTCTATTATACATTAGATTTAGTACCCCCTAAGCCCCATCTCATATATGAAGGAGTCCTCCCCACTCTTACACCAAATTTCACATAGGTCCTACCCTTGTAAACTATATAGTCATCCATTAATAACTATTTGGGGAATGTGGGTGGGGTCTCTCCACTAATGGAAGAACATTAAGAATTCTCATATCTTAGTGAAGCCTATCAACTTTTCAGACTCTGACGAAGAGTACGAATCGGTGTTGGATCCCTCACCTCAATGCTCTATTTTGGGGTCTCAGGAAGGAACTCAGTGTATAAGATTATTCCTACTAAAAAGAATGATTCACAAGATCCCTAAATCCATATTTATATACATACAAGAGGTGGATTATTTGGCTCATTTCTATGGTTTTGTTGTGCAATCATATATTTCACCACCCAGATCATTCTCTACCTCGACAAGTGATCATGGAGAATTTTTCTAAGGGCTACTCGATGATGAGCACCAGCCTGATCCACCTCCCCCAACTGCCCCTCCTATGTAGGAAGGAGATTCCATTACACCTAACTATATGGATTTGGTGATACATGTATTTCGCTCCCCCGAAGCCGTACCATGATGCAACAATTTGTCTTCACGTGAACCATACTCTCCACCAACTAGTCAACCACTCCAACTGTCCACATCTATGCCATTACCAGTCCCCAATTTCCCCAATCGATGAATGGGGAAACCAAGGCACTGATCCCATGTCTGAACCTCGAATTTTTTAGTGCATTCTCACAGTATACCACCTCACCTAGATTTACTATCCAATCGCAACTACAAGCATCAATATTCTAGAGTCCCTCACCCATGTTGAGGTTTTATGCGTTCATCGAACCTTATAGATGAATCATTTATGTCTTTATCATCAATGGATAGATTAACCCAAGAGCTAGGAACACTTCAATGACATTGGATAGTAGTCTCTCTTGATTTATTTGGCCACAATCCTATTTTATTATCACCCTACATCACCTGTTTATCATGAGACACTACAAAAATGATACATCAGGAGAGTTACTATGCTCCATAGAGTTATAACTGAGGCTTCCCCATATGTCCAGATCCATGGTGGGGGTAGTATGTTTCCATACATTTCAGTCATATCCTACACCATCCTACTTCACCCATTGATATAGAGGATGTGAATTTGTGTATCATCATAGTAAACATGGTTGTTCTTGAGATATGCATGTACGGGGGATTGGAATAGGGCCTAAAGAATAATTAAAACACATTGGTGCAGCGTAACACCTGATAGACCCCTACTGGTGTCCACACTCACCGGAAAAGGTAGATGTTTGGAATTCTTGATACATAAAATTCATTGTATCATAGTCGAGGTCCATGGATGGGAAAATAACATGTCGTGATAGTCATGTTACCAACCAATCAGATTCACTAAAATGGATGGAAGAGGATCCCAAAAGTCCACTCTCCTCTAATAGCTCATGTAACTAAGAAGGAATTTCAATGAGATCCTCAATAATCAAGCAATGAAACAATGGAATAGTTATGGTGATCCCTAATATGATCCTAACCATCCTCCCAGGGGTAGTAGGGGTAGTAGCAACTCCCCCCCCCCCCGCCGAATTGCTTGGATGTGATCTCAACAAACCTACCCATCTAGGTAGGGTGAAGGGTGATGTTTATGAAAAAGCCCCTAGAATGCACCATGTAATCCCCCAAAGATGTAGGAAAACCATCCTCGGGACCTGACTCATGTCCCATTGGTTTCTACTCCGGTTCAACCGACCACTCCACAGGTTCCTCCTATAACACCTTCTGTTATTCCACCAGCCACTCCATGAGTCACTCTGTTATATTACCGTGTTGAAGAACCTACCAACACTATGGGGGTTTGCAATCCTCATAAATATTGAAATACTCGTCAATATGATCAATTTACTGAGGAAATATCTCACCTAAAGGATCTTGAAACTCGATCGGTGAAAATAATGCTTGATGGAAAGCTATATATTTAATGGGTGATGGATATTCTACCACCCCCAATCATCTGGAAATATACCATATCCTATTTTAATGGGATAATCAATCTTCTATAGCATTTGGCACATTTAATTTTTAGGTACTTTACCATGATTGTAACTCCATCTCAAAATGAATATGCTCTACTTTGGTGTATTTTAAAGATAGTAGAAGGCCCCACATTCATCTGGTATAACCAGTTACCAATACGATCCAAATCTAGTTGGGAAGAAAATTGTAGGAAGTCTCTCTACCAATTCAAATCCACCACCCAAATGAATAGTATTTTTAACCACGTCAAGGGAATCAAAAGGCCAGATGAGCATGTTACATACATTGTCGCCAAGTGGAAGGGCCTAAAATACTCACTCGATGTGTCCCTAACCAAGGAGAAATGACTTACATTGTTTGTATGGAATGAGAACACTGAATTAGATCCTTATATCATCACTCAAAACAACCTAGGTAGATTCCATTATATCACTGAAGAGAATCAAAAACTAGAAGAATACTTTTAGCAAGCCATGAATGTAACATCCCACGATTTCAGAGTCCGTTATTTCTTAAAAGTAATTCAATAACTTGCACTACACGCAACTCTGAGTTCAATCGCACCACGACTTTCCAAACTGGCCGTTCAAAAGATGTTATGAATAGTATTAACTAAATTTTTAATGAAATATAATCCTTATAATTTTATAATCAATATTATGAGTTTATTATACATAAACTAAGAACTAATTCAGTTTTATCAGATAAAAGATGTATTTTTCAAAAATGAACTTTCACCGCCTTTTAATGGTGAACCCTTTTTAAATCCAATATTTGAAAATTTTATATATTCAATTTGAAAAAATAAACTACTTCTTTAGAATCAGGACATAAGAATTTAGTTTTAATAAATTTTTTGTGTTTTTTAAATAACATTCATATTTGGGTGCATAGTGGAAAATATTATATTTTAACTGAAAACAACTTTTTTAAATCAAAATATTTTATAGTGTTAAATTAAAAATTTTAATGGTTTAGAAGTATAAATTGATCATATATTTACCATTTAATCTAATTCTAGTCATTTTCAGTAATTTCACTTTGAGATTGGATATAAACAGATGTCAATCATTTAATAGTTATTATTTATTAAAAATACGCCTTTTTTGTTTTGACAATGGGAATTAATTTTATATTAATAAATGCAACTTATATGTTATTATTTTTTAAAAATATATTTCATTTTTGATTTCTGAATATCAAAATTAGCTTATGGTGAATTTTTTGTTTTTTTTAAACATTCCTTTTTTATGAATAGTGAAAAACAATGAGTTATTATTTAAAAAATACATTTTATTTAAATAATAATTTATATAATTTTATTTTATATCAAAATAGATAGATATTACCTATATATGTTCAATGTAATTCATCTGAGTCATTTTGTAATAATATTAGATATACAATGTTTTATTGAACATTTCACTATCTTTTACCCACCTCATAGGAGAATTTTCAAATTTACATAAAACATAATTTTACTACTTATGTGAGTGGAATTTTAGAAATATGAGAGAGACGATTGATATCAGTAAGAAAAATGTGGTTCAATAAGATGGAAATATTTTTTTCTGAATAGTAACTTTTTACATTTATTTACCATGGTTGAAATTAAAAAGTGTAATTAAGGGTAAAAATGATATTATATTACCCTAAAACATGTCCTAATTCTACTATTTAAGTGTAATTCAACCCAAAACAACCTTAGGAATAAAATATGAATCTCTTTGGTCTACTTGGATTAGATTTGGACATTTATTATTATTTAATTCAAAGAAGAGTTAAAAGTGTTAAATTCAATGTTTAATAACTAAAACATTTTTAATATAGGGTTAAACAAATTATATGTTCGACTATAAATACTCATCAGAAAGATAACAATATTTCCTACATAATGGTATTTTATTTATATTTTTTAGACATTAAATAATTAAATTTATTTACGACACAATGACGATGTAGTAATTACCGTATTAATGAATGATTAAAATAATTTATATTTTAAATATCTAAATAAATGTAATTTGAGACATTTTATGATTTACAATTTTTTGAGGTTAATATGACATATTATGGTTTATTAGATGATTTTATTTCGAAGTAATACTCCTGTTATAAATTTAGGAAAAACAAAATACCAAATTGTCTCAAAATTGACATAAAAGAGTTTTTAAACAATATATTATATTATTAATTGATATAATAGTCCTAAAAAACTAAGGTTCATCCAAAAGACTTATATAATAATTTATATGACATTAATTAATCAATTTGGGTTCTATTTGAATTTTATAGTATGTTTATGAACCATATAATATAAAAATAAAAGATACATGGTAAATGTGAAACTATTTACTTAAGAGTTAAATCTAAAAGGTAACGTTAATTTGGTGACACAAATCTGTAAAAAACTAATTTGTTGAGTATTTTTCGACCCCTCCCCACCATAGTCATTAAATAATACATTTAGAGCCATTAGAAACCGAAAATAATATTATTATAAAATAATATTTTATGTTTTTCTTAAGGTTCCACTCACCCCTCTTATAAAAGGGTACTCCCATTCACTCTAATTCACACCTTAAAAGCCCTTTAGATCGGCCAAAACCTGCCCAAATATCCTCCCAACTATCCTACCTTCATCCTAGAGGACTTACTTTGGTTAGAAATATAACATATGTATCCCTTATGATCAAATAAAAAGGAAGAACCCGAAGAAGAGGTAATGATTTCACCACCCTCTTTCAAATTCTACTATTCTTCCACTTAATATTTCATTGTTGATTCAATTCTAAAATAAAAACTCTACTATATTATATAAAATGTTATGTTATTAAAAATATGTCACAAATATATTCATTATTTTCTCCATCTTATGAATGATAATGTCACCATGCGTGCATACGTACGATTTACCGTCTCCACGCCATGGTGTAATTTTTTATTCAACACTATGTTATTTGGATGGATATAATGATGAATTATATGTATATAAATAATGAATATAACATGATAATGTCTCTGTAAAATTAATATAACCTCCAATTACACACTATTAAGGAAATCATATCGTCGCTCGTGCGTACATACAGATTACTGTCTCCATGACGCGATGAGATTCATTTCCACAATCATCATTCATCAATGATTATAAAAATATATTACTAATAAGAATGTAATATATAAAATATTAATTCTAATGGATATATATATATATATATTTGTGTGTGTGTGAACTTACATATATATCATTCACATAGTTCTTTTCAAAACGATATGAAAACGAAAACAACATTTATTCGAACGTACAGACTACCGTCTCCATAAACGGTGTTTTTCATCTATTATATAAGTCTATTATATATATTTATATTTTCAATATATATGATATATAAATCATGTTTTATATTGTGTAAGTATTTAAATCTCAATCTAAGTTATACAATAAAGAGTAACAAGCTAAAACACCTACGATAATGAATGCGATTATTACCCAAAATGTTATTCTAACGTGGAATTTATTATTAAATAGGTAGTATAAATTCGTTAATGAATAATGTATGATATAATAAATATTAATAAGGTTCTATTATACTTTAATAAAAAAAACTACTATTTTCATACAGGTGGTTTAAAGTACCATCTACTAATGGAAAATGGAAGTAAAGGGGTTTTCATCTCAGTACTTATTCCCATGACATTCATTCCATATTTACACTATTACTTTTTGTGTTGTGTATGTAATGACCATACTTGTATTCATTTTGTAATTCACATTAATATATGTGTATTTACATATTTGTTTTATGATACTTTTTTCATGGGGTGTATGTTTCAGAAGTTAACAAATTTGTAAGGTTTAATTTGACAATCTCTTTAATATACGAGGTTGTTTATATGTAATTATCTACTAGGACCTCCTTATAATCCACATCCATGTTTAATAAAAATTTATTTCAAAACATTATTACTATTTTATAGACAATGGTTTCATTTAATTTATACATTTTTTGATTTTTTATAAATTTTTTTGAATGGAATCATTCCATTGTTTTCCAAACAATGTACTTTTTAACCTTTTCGATATAATTAATGTAAGAATGCCTTTTTTTAACTTATACGACAGGTGCGGCTATTATTGACCTTTATAATATCATCAAATCATCCCTTGAAAGATTATAAGAATATTTTCAAAATAAATGTTTTCATATATAATTATTTGACTTTAAATGATTTCAAAATAGAAAGAGATATTTATCTCAAATAGTATTGATTTCATATATGTCAACATCCTTTGATATATTTTACACTTTTTTGAAGTTGAATTATTATGATAAAAATATTCCATATTTTATATAATGTTTTTTGATATGTTTTATTGTGGATGTTCAATTTTTATACCATTCATGGTTTATGGTCAAAGTATTTCCATTTCCAATTCTAGTTTTATACAAATTTTTATGTTATATTTCAACCTATTCTTAAGATGAATGTGTTAGAATAGTATGTTCTCGGTTAGGGACTAGTAAAATTGACCCCATCCATGTTGGGGTCTAGTTAAAGAAGACCCTTAGGGTTGGAGTCTAGTTATAGTGGCTCTCCATGTTGGAGTCTGGTTATAGAGGATCTCCGTGTTGGAGTCCAGTTACAGAGGCTCTAAGGGATGGAATCCTGTTACAGAGGCTCTCCGGATTGGGGTTCGGTTACAGTTTTCCCCTATGTCCTGGCATGAGGCCCTGACATAGAAATTAAACATCATCATTATACATTCCCTCATTATATAATTAGTTATTACATGTGGTTATTCAACTTTTAGAATATCCATGTGCATGTTTATATGGTAATGCTTGGTTTATATTTCCATATAACGTTCAAGTTTTTATTTAAAAGGATATTGTTTTTATTACACAACATTACTTAAAAGTTTATAGCTTCCACTAAATTATTTACCCTTAATGGGGATTTGATACCATCCCTTTCTTATGATATATTTTACTAGGTTGAGAAGAAGTATTTTATAACTAACCTGTAGGGATAGTCTGAGGGGATATGAGTGTGGTATATGGAAACAATTTTGTTGTAGTTTTTCATATTATGATGTAATTTAACCTTATGAATGTTTCTAGCACATCCAAGGCTACAAAACTAATCAGTCTTTCAAGACTTGATCTTTTGTGATCATACCAATGATATGTAATAATGTATCGCCTCTAGGTAACTAGGGTTTGGGTGTTACAGTTGGTATCGGAGGAAGTTTAGTACAAACCTTGTAATCTGGATTTAGATAAACCCTGATTAGAACACATAACCCTAAGATAGAATTTGAGGATTAGTGTTGAATAACTTCCTTGAATATTGGTAATGTATATATTTTGTGGGTTTTCCAAAAAAAATACATCCCTGTCAGGATACGAGCAGGTAGAGGCGGCTCTAGCACAGATATACCTAGGGGTAAAACCAGAAAAAACCACTTTGAGCTAGACTCGAACAGTAACTGGTGCACGACAATGGGCCCTGCTGCACTCTTGGATTCAACACTCCCAGGGGTTATTCATAGGAAAATTCTCATTCTATTTAAAAATTACTATGATGGATTTACAAGTATATATAAATCCTGAAAGAAAATATTTTTATAGACTATATCCATAAACTGTTCAATTTACATTAGGTATTTTACATGTTTGGAATTATTCATTGAAATTCGTAAAATGACCTTCTGTATGCCATTGTATATAAATGGTTCCTAGTAGAAGGAAGGTGAACTCCACCATTATGTATAATCCAAAGAGTAGTAACGATCATGTCTTTCACTGTAATAAGCCATCATTTAGAAGGGAAATAGTCTCCCAATTTATTCTCAACATATGAAGAAATTATATCATGTGTTAATAAGATAAGTAAATAATTCCTTGAGTCCTATGGATTTGAAGGGAAGCAAGAGAATAAAATGTTGGAAGAGAGAATGATGGATAAGAGGAAGGGAGAAAAGTAGGATTTTCCCACATGTGATAACTATGGAAATAATCATCTTGGTAAATGATTGAAGGGAATGAATTTTTGTTATAAGTGTGGAGAAAAAGGAAACCAAGTACGTGATTGCAAGGGTGTGAAAAAAATTTCAAATGTAAAATGCTTCATCTGCAAGGAGTTGGGACACTATGAGAATCAATGTACAAATCATCAAATTATACACCAAATGATGCTATTGGATAAGAATCATGTTATGATACTACCGAAGATGAAGTGGAATGATTAAGAGTTATTATGTTGTTATTAATGTATTGGGTCATTTGAGTGTTGTATCAACAATATACTAGTTATATGAATTATGTAAATAAATAAAGATTTTACTGAAGTACTATTTCATTGGGAATTTGAGATTATATGGTCCTGATACTAAGGTAGTAATTTTGGAATAATAGAATATTGATTTGGATAAATTATATTGGATAATCTTGACTATATTAGAACTGATTAATGGTTTTTTTATTTAATGATTACCGGAGTATTCAAAAAAAATTCATTTAAGGAATATATATTGAATTCCATATGGAATAAGGGAGCACGAATGTAATAAATAAGGTTGATACCATGTTTTTTAATGAAATATGATAAACATATACACATGTTATTACATTGTAAAAAGGTTATTCATTATGTTTCACTTCCTTATAAATTATGGACTATGACTTTGGATAGAAGTATTTTGGATAAGTCTAAACATTGGCTTATATTACTTTTGAAATTGGATATTTTTATTAAGGTTATTTTTGAATTTTTATAGAAAGGACAACACGGAGACCTTGTGACAATCCGTCGTGTCAGACAAAGCTGTGGGAATCAAACCCACAACATTGTGTGACTGGAATTTATCACCTACTGTTGGACTACATGAAGTCGCTAGATAGTATAATTTAGTTTTTTAATGGGTCTGATAGGTGAATTATACATTCAATATTTTTGGAACCCTTAGGATAAATAGAATATTTTTTTAAAATCTTTTTGGAGTGAAAGATGAGTTTTTGGTAGGAATTAGTTAATAGATGTAACTCTACTTGTCAGGTATATATATATATATATTCCATCTTATTAAGACTAAATTTTATTAACCCAATTTCCAATATGAGTTCTCTACAAAGGTATTTTCTATTTTCAACCTTTTATTTTAAGGAACAACTTCAAATTGTGAGGAAGTAATTTATTGAAGGAGGGAATAATGTAACACACCAAGATTTCATAGTACATTATTTCTTTAATGTAATTCAATAACCTACACAACATTGAACACTGAGTTCAAGCACACTATGACTTCCCAAACTAGTCGTTCAAAAGCTGTTATGAGTAGTATTTACAGAATTTGGAACTATATATAATCCATATAACTTTTGAATCTATATTATGAGTTTCTTATACATAATGTATGAACTAAATTGTATTCTAAATAAAAGAGGTATTTTTAAAAAATCACTTTTACCGCCTTTTAATGGTGAACACTATTTAAATCCAATATTTGGAAATTTTATATATTAAAATTTGTAAAATAATCTTTTTCATTAGAATGAGGACATAAGAATTTAGTTTCAAAAAATATTTGGGTTATTTTCTGATAACATTCATATTTTGGTGCATAGTGGAAAATACTATATTTGGACTGAAAACTACATTCTTAAATAAAAATTATTTATAGATTTAAATTATAAATTTTTACAGTTTGGTACTATAATTAGATCAAATTTTTACCATTTAATCCAATGGTGGTCATTTTAAGTAATTTCACTTTGTGATTTGACATAAACAAGTGTCAATATTATGATAGTTATTATTTCTTGAAAATACGTCTTTTGATTTTGAAAACGAGAGTTAATTTAAAATTAATAAATGCAACTTCTATGTTTTGAATTTGGTAAAATATATATCATTTTTAAATTCTGAATATAAAAATTATCTTAGGGTGATTTTTTGGTATTTTTATGAAAACATTCAAATATTGATGGATAGTGAAAAACACTAAGTTATTATATAAAATCGACTTTTTATTTAAATATTTATTTATTTAAATTTATTTTCGGTCAAAATAGATACATAATACCTATATATGTTTAATGTAATTCATTTGAGTCATTTTGTAATAATATTAGATATAAAAATTTTATTGAACATTTCACCGTCTTTTACAACCTCATTGGAAAATTCTAAAATTAACATAAAACGTAATTTTACCTCTTATATTAGTGATATTTCAAACATATGAATGAAATTATTGATATCAGTAAGAAAAAGTTGGTTCAATAAGATAATGTTTTTTTAATAATAACTTTTTACTTTTATTTACCACGGCTAAATTTATAAATGCTAATTAAGGGTAAAAATGATATTATTCTTACCCTAAAACATTTCTTAATTCTATTGGTTATGTGTAATTATATCCAAAACAACTTTAGGAATAAAATATGACCCTATTTGGTCCTCATGGATTATATTTGGACATTTATTATTATTTAATTCAAAGAAGAGTAAAAGTGTTAATTTCAAACGTTAATAACTATAACATTTTTCATATAGTGTTACACATAAGATAAATTTGACTGAAAATATTCATTATAAATATAAAAATATTTCCTACATAATGGTATTTTATTTATAGTATTTATACATTAAATAATTAAACAAATTTATGATATAATGATGATGCAGTAATTATCATATTAATGAACGATTAAAATAATAGATATCATAAATTTTAAAATAAATGTAATTTGATACTTTTTGTGAATTAAACTAATTTTCTAGGTTTATATGACATATTAGGGTTGATTAGATGAATTTTTATCTAAGTAATAATGCTATTATGAATTGATAAAAAACAAAATACCAAATAGTGTCAACATTCACATAAAAGAGTTTTTAAAAAAATATTATATTATTAATTTATATAACTGTCTTAAAAATCTAAGGTTATACCAAAAGACTTATATAATAACATATATTTCAATAATGGAAAAATTGGGGATATATTTTCATTTTATAGTATATTTATTAACCATATAATATAAAAATACAAAGAGACATGGTAAATATCAAACTGTTTAACTCAGGGTTAAATCTAAATGTTTATGTTAATATGATGACCCAAACTAATCTAAAACATATTAGATGAGTAATTTTCGAGCCCTCCCCATATGAGCCTTTAAATAATACATTTTGGAACCATTAGAAATGGAAACTGATTTTATTATAAAATAATATTTTATGTTTTTCCTAAGGTGCCCCTCATCGCTCTTATAAATGGGAACTCCCCCTTCACTCTAATTCACACATTCAAAGCCATTTGGATCAGCCAAACCCTATCCAAATATCCTCCAAAAAATAATAAATTCATCCTAAAAGAATTTCTTTGGTCAGAAATCCAACCTACATTTCCCTTTTTATCAAATCAAATGGAAGAACCCAAAAGAAGAGGTAATGATTTCACCACCCTCTTTCAATTTCTCTTTTTATTAGATTTACTCTTTATTTGTTGTTTCAATTATAAAATAATAAATCTAGTATCTTATACATAATATGATGTTATTATAAATATGACACAACTATATTCATTATTCTATCAATCTTATGAATGATAATGTCTCCATGTGTGAGTACATACGACTTACTATCTCCATGTCGTGGTGTAATATGTTATTCAACGCTATGTTTTTTGGATGGATATATTGATGAGTAATATGTATATAAATAATGAAAATGACATGATAATGTCTCTATAAAATTAATATACCATCCAATTCCACACATTTAAGTAAATTATATTGTGTCTTGTGTGTACGTACAGATTACCATCTCCATGACGCGATGATATTCATTTCCACATTCACCATTCATCAATGATTATAAATAATATATTACTAATAAGTATGTAATATGTGACATAATAATAAAACTGGAGAGATATATATATATATATGTATGTATATTTATGTTCTTACATATATCTTATTCACTTTGTACCGTTCAATATGATATGAAAACGGAAACAACGTTTATGCATACGTACGGACTACTGTCACCATAAACGGTGTTTTTCATTTCACTTATATGTCTATTATACATATTTATATTCTGAATATACATGATATATAAATCATGTTTTATATTCTGGAATTATTTAAATCTTGATCTAATTGATACAATCAAGAGTAATAAGTTAATACACGTACGAAAAAAAAGCAATTATTACCTAAAATGTTAATTTAAAATGGAAATTATCATTAAATGAGTATTATAAAGTCATTAATGAATCATGTATGATATCATAAATATTAATAATATTCTGGTATACATTAATAACAATCTATGATATTCATACAGGAGGTTAAACGTACCCTCGATTAATGGAAAATGTCGGGTTAGGGGTTTTCATCTCACTCTTTATTCCCATGAGATTCATGCAATATTTACACTATTAACTTTTGTGTGGTGTATGTACTACCCATAATTATATTATTTGTGTAATACACATTAATTATGTGTATTTACATATTCATTTTATGATACATTTTTCATGGGTGTATGTTTCATATGTTACCAAATTGGTAAGTTTTAATTTCACAATCTCTTTATTACCTGAGGTTGTTTATATGTAATTATCTACTAGGACCTCCTTTTCATCCACATCTATGTTTCTTAAAAATGTATTTCAAAACATTCTTAATATTTTATAGACTATGGGTTAATGTCATTTATACCCTTGTTTTACTTTTTATAAAATGGTTTGGAAAGAATATTTCCATCATTTTACAAACAAGGTACTTTTTAACTTTTTTGACAAAATTAAGGTAAGAATGTGTTTTTTACATATACGGTGGATGCATCTATTTTCCAGCATTATAAAATCGTCAAATGTTCACTTAAAAACTTATAAGTATATTTTCAAAATAATCTTTTTCTTTTATAATTATGTGACATTAAATGATTTCAAAATAGAAAGACATATTTTTCTCAAATAGTTTTGATTTCATCTATGTAAAAATCCTTTGATAAAATTTTCAATTGTTTGAAGTTGATTTATTATTATAAAATTATTCCATATGGTATTTAATGTTTGTTATCATTGACTGTGGATGTTCTATTTTTATACCATTCATGGTTTATTGTTAATGTATTGACATTTCGTATGATAGTATTAATACGAATATTAATGTTATATTTAAACCTCTTCGTAAGACGAATGTTTTGGACTAGTATGTTTCAGGTTGGGGACTGGTAAAAGTAAGCCCTCCAGGTTGGGGTCCAGTTACAACATACCCTTCGGGTTGGAGTCTGGTTACAGAGGCCCTCCGGGTTGGAGTCCGGTTACAGAGGCTCTTCGGGTTAGATTTCGGTTACAGAGGCTATCTGGGATGGTGTCTAGATATAGAGGCTCTCATGTTTGGGGTCCGGTTATAGTTAGACCCTAGGTCCCGACACGAGGCCATGACTCAAAAATTAAACTTCGACATTATACATTCCCTCATTATTAAATTAGTTATTACATGTGATTATTTGACTTCTAGAATATCCTTGTGCATGTTTATATGGAAATGTTTGACTTATTTTTCCATATAATGTTTATGTTTATATTTAAAAGGCTATTGTTTTTATTACACATCTTGACATAAATGATTACAGCTTCAGCTATATTATTTACAGTTACTGGGCATTTGAGCTCACACCTTTCTTATTTTTTATTTTCCAAGTATGCGAAGAAGTATTTTATGACCAACATGTAAGGATAGTCTAAGGGGATATAAGTGTGGTATATGGGAACAACGTTGTTGTTGTTTTTCCTTTAATGGGGTAATGTAAACCTTATGGATATATCTAGTACTTTCAAGTATACTAAACTAATCAGTCTTTTGAGAATTGAACTTTTGTGATCATACCAATGATACGTAATAGTGTAATGCCTCTGGGTAACTGGGGTCAGAGTGTTAAAATGAAGCCCATTCATTTCCCCCTGATGCTCCTATAAGATGAGATGCTATGGAAATTTTCATTTTTGTTAAACAGATAGAGGCTCATAGATAGATGGAATTGTTACCTGAAGAACCACTTCCATAACATCTCCATGGACCACTACCCCAAGCTCTGCTTCTACATTTGAATTGTCCACCTCATAATTGGAAAGATCCACTTTGTAACTAACCACTACCACCTAGGTGGGACATCTTGGATCCACCTAATCACCAAGATCCATCCCCTCATACAGGTTGAGCTCCCAAAGACCCTTTCTGAGATCCAAGAAACCAAACATACTCATTCAATGAAGCTTTGGTTCCTAAAAATTTCGAAAGTACCTTGGACCATTGAATCATGCAATATCCTGAATGTTAAAGGATAGAAGTTACAGATCTCACAAATCACCAAAATTATTTCCCCTATCATTGGTTCTATGGACACACTCTAATGTTGAGATATATTTTTATATACAGGATCTCAAACAAGGTTATTAACAATTTTGATAGGTTGTGTATGACCCTAGAATAAGTGTCACATCTATTTCCAAAGATAGATGGTGAATGTTAAGGTGAATGGTAGCAGGTCTCCGGTCATGGGTCTCAAAATAATTATGATCAAATAGCATTAATGGTATATTCCCATTCCCATGGTGCTTTTCTTACCCATTTTAATAAACCAATGAATTCCAATTTTTTTTGTGCTACCCCAAGGTACTACTTCCACATCATCATCATAGCTTTCTCCATCTCAGGAGAGTAGGATGCAATGGCTCAAGAAAGGAAATTTCCTCCTACTATGATAAATAAATCCCATACTCTAAGAGCTTTTATTACCATAGATATGCCTATTACCCCAAAAAGTTTTAGGGAATTGCAGGATTCCATAAGTGATAATCATGATTATGCCTTTGTGAACAATGTCGAGCTACTGAACACATAAAAGGTTTCCGAAGATGAATAATTCAAGTAGATCTCTCAAAATGTCCCTATCCAATTCCAGCATCAATGGATCCATGGATACATGAACCAAAATATTGTTTCGACCAATGCTTATGAAAAATCATTTCATTCCACTGAGACTATAAAACAGGCTCAGTGTAGGACTCAATGTGCACAATCCTCTCACATAGTTTTATTAGCTCCACATTCCTTACCGTCTATGGTGTTCAACCATGCAGATAAGTCATAACCCAGATAAAGCTAATTTAATACCACATTAATTCGAAGATCATACAATTGACATCCTATTATATTCATCTAGGGAGTTGTGGGATATCCTCCACACCAGATGAAATATGATGTCCAGTCTGCAGTGTCCACCATGCCTATTACCACTTAGTAACCTCCTATAGATAGAAATTGGATCCTTACAAGTATGTATGTTGTAATCAAGACCATTTCTACCATGCCTACAAAAATCTCAATTCTGGAGGATCTATTCTTTTCCGAAGATATGCAAGAATCCCACATAGAGTCTTTTAAGATCACCCTCCAATTTTAAATTGACATAGTGGTCAGAGTGACATTTAATGTTCAGGATGCCAAACTTTTAGAATATCAGGAAATCATCACATTATCTAGAGAAGATTAAGGTTCTCTTATAGAGGTGAAAATGTTATCATGGTACAACATTGGTTTGTTCGATGTTGTGGAACTCTTCCGTATTCACATAGACGTGGGTTCTGAGATAAATCACATCCCAAACTAGACACTCCAAAAAATGGTGTTGTCTGAAAAAGATTATAATTCCTATAACCTAAATACTCATGGTAATAAAAGGACAGAGAAAACACCTATTGCAAAAATCATATTAGTGACCCAATTAAGTAGTCTTATTACCAGCACAGAGTCCTTGGTTCCCTCACAAGTCACCTCCAACAATGAAGTGATGGTTTGATCCCAGCTTCATCTACACGTAGAAGTCCCCTCCTCATATCACCAATTCCTCATGTACTCCCTTAATGGTTGAGTGGGAATGATCCACTTTGACATATCACCTTTTTTCTCTTGTTATTCCATCCACCTGGATGCTAACATCTATAGATGAAATGACAAGTAGGTTCATACCAATGAGGTTGAGCATATTATTGTTATATCTGACCCATGGGTAGATATGGATTACGCCTACATTTTCCCAATTCATTGACTAGAGGCCACAACCCCAGACATGGGACACTTATTTTTCATCCCCATGACAAGGGGAAAGATCATTCCCTAGTGCAAGGACCACAAAATGTTCACTTTGTAATCCAATGGGAATTAGGCTTGAGTGATCCCAGAACCTCATACCCCTGTAATGCATCTGCATGTTCACCCAATGGAATGAATAATAATTCAAACATTCTTGTCCAATCGTGCTGGGTTGAACCAGCTCAAGACGACACACCACTAATACATTAATATTATTAGCATGTACCATTAGGTCAAATGTCAGATGGAGTCAGATCAAAATATGAATTCTATGCGATTTCACCATCATGGGAGTCCCCCAATGATTATTCCACTACCTCTTAGGCTGTCAACATCATTCCATTAGAATCGACTGACTTTAAATAATTTCCTCCAGTCGATGATCATATTATTGTGGAAAATGTTGAGGATTTATTGGATTCTATTTCTTATTTTGGGTAAGGTTTCTCCATTACCATTAATGGTTTTCTACAAGTTAACCTCGACCCTAATATAGAGGTAAAACAACAATGATCAGTGAATCCATGTCTATAGTGAAAAAAAATATAATGTGGCATTGTTGAATAAGAATTGAGATGTATTCTCTTGGATTTATGGAGAATTGCAGGGATTATATCCTCAAGTCATTTTCCAGTGACTTGGTCTCCCAATAAACCATCACTCTTTCAAAAATGCTCCCATAAATATTCACCCTTTCCATGGATCCATAGTAGAAGATGATGTTGATAATATCATTAAATTCAACTTCATATGGAATTCCAGTGCACAAAATTCTTATCCCACTTTATTCACGTTCAAAAGAAGAATGGAAAGATAAGGGTTTTTTATAGCTTATGGGATCTCATATTCACTCTCTGAAAGATAATTTTCACATTTCTGTGATAGCGATCCTGATCATAACTATTTTTGGATTCCATGATTTTTCAATCATTGATGGGTATTCCATATATAATAAAATTTTAGTGTCCCCTAAGGGCAAGGACAATACTTCCATCAGAGTAATAAAAATTAATTTCAGTAATCACTTAATTCTGTTCGTTCTAAAAAATGAAAGATAAAACTAACAAACATTCCTTGAACAAAATTTTAAATCTAATTATCAGGACACTGGTTGAATTCTATTTGGATGATTTGGTGGTCAAATCCTACCAGTTTTAGTTCCATCTCAGAGACCATGAGAAAGTGTTCAGCTTCCTCTGCTCCCACCGTCGGATGATAAACCCCTTGAAGTATGCCTTCAGGGTGACCTATAACACGTTTATAATCTATATAGTCAGATTTATATGCATCATAATTGATCCAAATATGATCTTGGCCATCAGTTAGATGCCTCCTCCGAGTAACATTTGGATGCAAGAAGGATTTCAAGGGCACAAATCCCACATTTGGATATTCATTGTGAATCTGTCCAGCAAGTGTAATCCATTTTCCAAAATCATGATGAAAAATGCTAACTATTACTGGGATGAAGCTTCTCAAGATACTTTTGAGGAGATCAAGTATCACCTTCAACAATATATAGTTCTTGATTGCACACGTTTCAAGAAAGATGCTAGTCCTTCTTTTTTTTCAATCTCGAATGGTCCCTCTATTCCCTTCTCGCTCCGATGAACAATGAGGGATAGAGTACAATTTATAATATCTCAACCATATGATCGTTGAAATCAAGGTATGATATTCCTATAGAGAGAAGACATTTCTCACATTGGTATTTACAATTTAGAAATTGAAAATTTTCCTACAACAATATGAGATAACATTTTTGTCTTGAGTTGACCTAGAGAAATATATTCTAAACCATCCCATGGTTACTGGTCATCCTGCTCAGTGGGTAGTGATCCTTCATATGTTTGACATCATGTTAATTATGAAGAATGATGTCAAGGGTTATGCACTGTAATAATTTCTTACCACCCATATACCCCCAACCTAAAAGACCCAAGATCATGATTTCCCGGATGAGTAAATCCTCTTAGTGGATCAATCCATGCCGTGTTTGAAGATGAAATTTGATAATGCTTCAGGAGCCCTAAAAAAAGATTAATCAATGATCCTAGGAATAACATAATGGTATTAGGTATCATATTACCTATGTAGGCACAATTTTTCCATCCCTATTCATTCATGTTGTCATACGGCCACACTAACAACGAGGTGGACTATCAGGCCCTTATCACTAGTCTCAAATTGGCCCCCAAGATTGATGTTCACTATGTATATGTGAAGGGGGTCTCCATGTCGGTAATCATGAAGATCAACGATGGCTACATCATCAGGATGTTTGTAACACCCCAAGATTTCAAATAGTCTTATTCCTTCAAAATAATTCAATAACTTGCACTACACGCAACACCGAGTTAAAGCGCACCATGACATACCAAAAAATCCATTAAAAAAGGTTTTGAATAATATTAACTAAATTTTAAACTTTATATAATCCTTATAATTTTAGAATCCATATTATGAGTTTCTTAGACATAATGTAAGAACAAATTCATTTTTTTCAGATAAAAGAAGTATTTTTCAAAAATGCTCATTTACCAACTTTAATAGTGATTCCTTTTTAAATCCAATATTTTACACTTTTATATATTAAATTTGACTAAATAAATTTCTTCATTAGAATGGGGACATAAAAAAATTTACAATCTAACACCCTAGGGTTCTACGATACAATTCTCTTTGAATAATGCGATAGCGTGTGTTGTACGCAACATCGAGTTCTAACACACCACAACCAACCAAACTAGCCGTTATGAATAGTAATACCTAATTTTTCAAATTTTATAAATTCTATATCTCAATATGGACTTCATTTTGGGATTTGAAATATCAAAATTAGCCTAGGGTGAATGTTTGGTACTATTTGGATAACTTTCATATTTTGATGAATAGTGAAAATTACTAAATTTTAACTAAGAACTACTTTTTAATCGAAATAATTAATATTGATAAATTATGAATTTGTGTTTTTTTAAGTATATTTATAATATATTTTTACCATTTAATTCAATTTGTGTCATTGGATATAATTTCACAATTAAACTAGACATAAACTAGTTCCAATCTTTTGATAGTTATTATCTTTTAAAAACACGCCTTTTGTTTTAACAACGTGAATTAATTTTAAATTAATTTCTACCACTTTTGTGTTTTGAATTTAGAAAAATGGATTCCATATTTGGAATCAGGTTTTTCAAATTGTGTAAATAGATAACTTTTATTTTTAGACATTTTGAATAATTACTTCGGTAAATAGTTTATTTACCACGATTAAAGGGTAAATCCGGTAAATAAGGGATAAACAAAATAATATTATAATAATAAACAATTACCCAAAAACTTGTCCTAAACTTATTGGTTGATACATGTCCAACCATGTGCATCTTTGGGTCGATTTTTGGACCCCATGGAGCCGCTTGTATGTGATAATGACACTTTATATTAATTAAGTTAAAATGAATACAAAAATGACACATGCATATATCATTTCGCATACAATTTATTACATAGGGTTATATATGTTGGATTTTCGACTATAAATTTTCATTAGAAATATATAAAGATTTCCTACATAATTATATTTTATTTATAATTTTTAGTCATTAAATAATTTAATTTATTTATGACACAATGATGATGTATTAATTACCATAATATTGAAAAATTAAAATAATTGATATTATAAATACCAAAATAAATATAATTGGAGACTTTGATTGAATTAAACTAATTTTATATGTTAATATGACATATTAGGATTTATTTAATTAGCTTTGTTTGATGTAATCATTCTGTTATGAGTTTCACAAAAATCAATTATTGAATAGTGTCAAAATTGACAAAAAAGCGTTTAAAAAAATATTATTCTATTAATGGATATTAAATTCCTAAATATCTAACTTTCGGCCACGAGACTTATATCATGATACTTGTATCATTAATGTAAATATTTTGGGTTGCTTGGATGTATATAGTATGTTTATTAACCATATAATATAAAAATACAAAAAGACATTGTAAAAGTGAAACTAATTAACTAAGAGTTAATACTTAAAGATAAAGTTAATATAGTAACCCAAACCTGTCTAAATTATATTGTTTGAGTGGATTGCAACCCATCCCCACCTTAAACTTTAAATAATCCACTTTTTAGCCATTAGAAACCGAATATGAATTTATTATAAAATAATATTTATAGCTTTTCCAAAGGTTCCCCTCACCCCTCTTATCATAGGGCACTCCTCCTTCTCATTAATTGACACCTTCAAAGACTTTTGGATTGGGAAATCACTATACAAATACTCTCTCAACTTCCCTCACTACATCCTAGAGGCATCCCATTAGTTATAAATCCAACTTCTGGATTCCTTTTGATCAAATAAAAAGGAAGAACCGTAAGAAGAGGTAATGATTTCACCACACTTTTTCAAGATCCTTTCTTCTTCCACATCTTCTTTCTTTGTTATTACCATTATAAAATAACATCTACAGTATATTATATATAATTTTATGTTATTATAAACATTTTACAACCATATTTAAGTATTCTATCCATCCGTTGAATAACATGTCACCATACGTGCGTACGTACGACTTATCGTCTCCACGTCGTGGTGTAATTGTTATTCAATAAATTATTATTTGGATGGGTATAATAATGATGTGTAATTCATGTAAATAATAAATATAATATGATAATGATACTGTATATATGATATAACATCCAATTATATATTATTTTAATATCAAAAGAATGATATTGTCGCTCTTGCGTAAGTACGGACTACCGTCTCCACGAACGCGATGAGATTCATTCTCTATCGTATCCATTCAAGTATAATTATCATTTTATGATTTAAAAATAATGTTTAAGTATTTGATATCATTCTGGATATGAATAAGATACAGCCTATCCATGAAAACCACATCTTACATAACAAATCATATAAAATAAAATGAGTATGTTAACACTCGAAACAAAGATAATTCTACGATATTATTAAAAAAGCAATGTTAAAAGATCATATATGATATCATATGAATGTATATAATTATTGTATAATTTAATAACAATTATTTCACCATTATAAAGGAGGTTAACCTACCCCCATCCAAGGAAAAGTACAAGGTAAGGGTTTATTTCCCAATCTCTTCATTATCCGAGGTTGATTATACGTAATAATCTACTGGGATTTCTTTATCATCCACATCCATGTTTCTTCGAATTGTATTTCAAAACATTTTTACTATTTACAAATAATATTGGTTAAATTCATTTATACCCTTGTCTTACTTTTTAAAAGAGGTTTATAAAGGAATCTTTCTGTCGTTTTCCAAACAAGGTGCTTTTGAACTTTTCGACAAAATTAAGGTTAGAATGTTTTTTTAACTTATATGGTGGGTGCGGCTATTCTCCTCTAGTATAAAATCACTGAAGCTTCCCTTACAAGCATATAAGAAATTTTTCAAAGTAAATGTTTTATTTTATAATTATGTGACTTTTAAATAATTTTAAAATGAATATTTTAATAATTTTTGAAATATAATATTTATCAAAAATTGATTTTTAAATGTTTTAATGATTTATCTTTCTAAATATTTTTAATTAATTTCCATGTTTTCAATATAATTTTAAGTATGTATTTATATGGACATGAATATTTTGAAATGATATTTCTTTTCAAATGTTTCGAAGTGGTATGGGACACTTGGATTCAAATAATCTCTTTTAAATTACTTCCTTAATAAATGTGTGACTTTTAAATGATTTCAAAAAAGTGACATTTCTCTCAAATAGTTTTAATTTCATCTATGTCAACATCCTTTGATGGATTTTAAGTTTATTTGAATTTTAATTATTATGATATAAAACTTCCATATTGTTTTGATGTTTTTGTGATGTGTTTGACTGTAGATGTATTATTATTATACCATTCTTGGTTTATGGATTACGTATTTACATTTCGTATTCTTGTTTTAATATGATTGATTATGTTATGTTTAAAACTTTTCATATGAGAATGCATTGGACTTAATATGTGATGGGTGGAGCCCGCTATAGCTCCATGATGCATCAGTATGTATCATGAGACAAACTAGTGTGTTGGCACAAGGCCTTGACAAAATCTTATTTGTAGTCTTGGCACGAGACCTTGGCTCTGTGGTTATGATAGTCTGGAATTATGCATTCCATCATTATGATAGTGGTTATTAATATTGCATGTGATTATTCGATTAGTAGAATATCCATGTGATTAAGTAAATGGTATTATTTTTTCCATAATATGTTGAAGTTTTAGATTAAAAGGCTTTTGTTTTAGTTATACACTGCCTTAAAGGTTTTATCTTATTTATGAAAGTTTCTGCTGTATTGCGTACCCTTACGGAGTATTTAAGCTCACCCCTTTCTATGTTTTATTTTTCCCAGGATTCCAAGATGTATATTGTGATTGATTAGAAGGTTTAGGACAAGGGAATAATGGCATTCATAAAGGATTATTTATGTTGTTGTGTATGATATGAAGTGTAATGTAACATTCATGTATGTAATCAATTTTCCAAGACTACTAAACTAATCCGTCCTTTGGGACATGATTCCTTGTAATCATTCCAAAGTATTAAAATAATGCACTGACTCTAGGTAGCTGGGGTCGGGGCATTACAGTTGGTATCATAGGATGTTTATCATTAACCTTCGAATCTAGATTTAGATAATCTCTGATTATAACACATAGCCCTAAAATAAATTGTGATGATTAGTATAGAATAACTTCCTAGAATTTTGGTATTGTAGGGATTTTGTGAGTTTTCCAAGCAATACATCCCTGTATGGTTACGAGCAGGTAGAGGCAGCTCTGGCACAGATGTACCTATGGGTAAAACCCGAAAACACCTCTTTGAGCTAGACTCGAACGGGAACTGGTGCACGACAATGGGCCTTGCTGCACTCTTGGTTACGACACTCCCGAGGGACATGCTTAGGACAATTCTTATTTTATTCACAAACCATTATGAAGGGATCATGAGAATATACTTACTCAAAGAAAACATTTTTATGATTATGGGTTATATCCATAAACTGTTCAATTTGTATTAGAAATTATTTATTGCAATTCATAAACTGACCTTGTTTATGCTATTGTATAGAAATGGAACACAGTAGATGGAATGTGACCTCCAGAAATATGTATGATCCAAATATTATGAAGGATCATATCATTCTTGGTATTAATACATCATATAGAAGGGAAATGGTCTCTCACGTATTATCATCATATGAAGAAATAGTATCATGTGTGGATAAGATATCTAAAGAGTTTACTGAGTCCTATGGCTTTGAAGGGAAGCATGAGAAGAAAAAGATGGAAGAGAGAATGATGGATAAAGGGAATATGGAAAAGAAGAATTTCCCCATATGTGATAACTGTGGGAAGAAACACCCTGGAACATTCCTGAAATGAATGGGAGTTTATTATAAGTGTGGAGAAAAAGGGCACAATGTAAGTGACTGTAAGGGTAAGAAAATGGTTTCAAATGTATAATGATTCATTTTCAAGGAGTTTGGACACTACGTGTACTGATGTCCTAATCATCAAACTATGCCGCAAATGATGCTATTGGATAATAATCATGTTAGGATACTACCACATATGAAGAGGAATGATTAGAGTTCTTATGTTGATTATGTCATTTGAGTGTTGTATAAACAATGTACTTATTATAATAATAATGGAGTATATAAGGATTGTACTGTAGTACTATTTCATTAAGGTCTTGAGATTGTGTGGAACAATGAAAAGTGACTCAATATCAGGATAAAGATTTGGAAAATATATGGTTGAGAGAATGATAAACCATAATATAGTTCTGATACCGAGGTAGTGATTTTGGAATAATACATGATTGATTTGGATATATTATATTGGATATTCTTGACTACCTGGAAACTGATTAATGATTTTTATATTCCATCATTGTTGGGGTTTACAACATTTTTGGATTGAAAGAGTATATCCATTATTATTCAAGGAATAAGGGATCATGAATGTAATCAATATGGTTTTATGGTAATTCAGGATGTTGCAATGTTATAAAAGAATACATGATGAAGGTGATCACATGGTATTACACAGAAAAAAGGATCTTCATTTTTGGTCTAAAGCATTTTGGATAGTTCTAGTTTGGATTATTTTTAGATTTCCATAAATGGACAACCCGGAGGTTGGGCGGCAACCTGTAGCATCCGGCAAGGCCGCGAAACATGAACCCACCACCAAAGGGCGACAAGGGTGTATCATCTACCACTGGCCCACGTAATGTCCAGGATAAAATATTGTAGTTTTTTTAAAAGATCTGGTATATTAATTACAAATTCATTTTTTTGGAACCCTATACGAATAGGGTAAATAGAATTTTTTTTACGTTCTATTATCATTTAGAGTGAAAGATGAGTTTCTGGTAGAAATTAGTTAAAGGATAGAACTCTACTTGTCAAGAATATATTATTCTTCTTCTCTTATTCTATGAAGAAATTAATTCTTATACTTTATTTAAGGAATCCTAAATCCAAAAATTTGTTGTCCTAATACCCTATGTTTTGTTGAACCGATGGTATTTCAAATCATCGTAGATTGATGAATTTAAGGACCTCAATTTTATACATGTTTGCAATTGATGACCTCAATCACTCCATATAAATATTTACGTTATCCTCCAATTATATGTCTCTAATTTCCACCAATGTTCTCCTAATCGAGATCATAATTTGGTGGTGACCCTTTTATTTCTCTTTTCCTCATATTAAGACTAAATTTTAGTATCCCAATTTCTGATATAGGTTTTCCCACAAAGATATTTTCTATTTTAAACCTTTTTTTTTCAAAGAACAATTTCAAAATGCGAGGATGGAATTTATTGAAGGAGGGTAGAACGTAACACCCCAAGATTTCATAGTGTGTTATTTCTTCAAAATAATTCAATAACTTGTAATACACGCAACACCGAGTTAAAGCGCACCATGACTTACCAAAAAAGCCGTTCAAAAGAGGTTATGAATAGTATTAACTAAATTTTAAACATTATATAATCCTTATAATTTTTAAATCCATATTATTAGTTTCTTAGACATAATGTAAGAACAAATTCCGTTTTTTCAGATAAAAGAGGTATTTTTCAAAAATGCAATTTTACCAACTTTAATTGTGATTCGTTTTAAATCCAATATTTTAAACTTCGGTTTATTCAATTTGACTAAATAAATTTACTCTTTAGAATGGGGACATAAAAAAAATTTACAATGTAACACCCCAAGATTCTACGGTATTCTTCTCTTTAAGTAATGCGACATCGTGTGTTATACGCAAAATCGAGTTCTAACACACTACAACCAATCAAACTAGCCGTTATGAATAGTAATAACTAATTCTTGAAATTTTATAAATTATATCTCTCAAAATGGACTTCATTTTTGGATTCAGAATATCGAAATTAACCTAGGGTGAAATTTTGGTACTTTTCGGATAACTTTCATATTTTGATGAAAAGTGAAAATTACTAAATTTTAACTAAAAACTACATTTGAATCAAAATAATTCATATTGATAAACTATGAATTACAGTGTTTTTAAAGTATATTTAGAATATATTTTTACTATTTAATTCAATGTTTTTCATTGGACATAATTTCACAATTAAACCAGACATAAACAAGTGCCAATATTTTGATAGTTATTATCTCCTAAAAACACGCTTTTTGTTTTAACAATGGGAATTAGTTTTAAATTAATTTCTGCCACTTCTGTGATTTGAATTTAAAAAAAATTGATTCAATATTTGGAATCTGGTTGTTCAAATTGTGTAAATAGGTAACTTTTATTTTTATACATTTTGAATAATTACATCAGTAAATATTTTATTTACTATTGTTAAAGGGTAAATCCGGTAAATAAGGGTTAAAAAATAATATTATAATAACAACAAATTACCCTAAAAATTGTCCTAACCTTATTGGTTGATACATTTCCGACCATGGGAATCTTGGTGTCAATTTTTGGACCCCATGGAGCCACTTGTAAGTGATAATGACACTTTATATTAATTAAGTTAAAATAAATAAAAAAATGACACAAGCATATATCTTTTAGAAAAACAATTTTTACATAGGGATATATTTGTTGGATTTTCGACTATAAATATTCATTAGAAATATAAAACGATTTCCTACATAAGGATAATTTATTTATAATTTTTAGACATTAAATAATTTAATTTATTTATGACACAATGATGATGCAGTAATTACCATAATAGTGAAAAATTAAAATAATTGATATTATAAATATCCAAATAAATATAATTGGAGACATTTATGGAATTACACTAATTTTATATGTGAATATGACATATTTTGATTTATTTAATTTGATTTTTTCGAAATAATCATTCTGTTATGAGTTTCAAAAAAATCAATTATTGAGTAGTGTAAAAAGTTGACATAAAAGAGTTTTTAAAACAACTATTATATTATTAATTGATATTAAATTCATAAAAAACCAAGGATAATCCAAGAGACTTATATCATGATAGGTGTATCATTAATGGACAACTTGGGGGTCTCTTGGATGTATATATTATGTTTATTAACCATATAATATAAAAATACAACGAGACATTGTAAAAGTGAAACTAATTAACTAAGAGTTAATACTTAAAGATAAGGTTAATATAGTAACCAAAACCTGTCTAAATTCTATTGGTTGAGTGTTTTTTGACCCATACCCATCTTGAACTTTAAATAATCCACTTTGGATCAATTTGGAACCCAATATGAATTTATTATAAAATAATATTTCTAGATTTTCCAAAGGTGCCCCTCACCCCTCTTATAAAAGGGAACTCCTACTTCTCATTAATTCACACTTTAAAAACCTTTTGGTTCTTCCAAACTCTGAAAAAATACACTATGAACTTCCCTCACTACACCCTAGAGGCCTTCCTTTAGTCATAAATAAATCTTAAGGAGCCCTTTTGATCAAATCAAAAGGAAGAACCCGAAGAAGAGGTAACCATTTCACCACCCGTTTTCAAGTTCCTTTCTTCTTCCACTTCATCATTCTTTGTTATTACCATTATAAAATAATAAATCCAGTATATTATATATAATTTGATGTTATTATAAACATTTTACAACCATATTTCAATATTCTATCCATCCTTTGAATAGCATGTCACCATATGTGCGTACGTACGGATTACCGTCTCCACATCATGGTATAAGTGTTATTCAATAAATTATTCTTTGGATGGGTATAATAATGATGTATAATTCATGTAAATAAAACACATAACATGATAATTATTATTTATATATGATATACCATCCAATTATATATTATTTTAACATCAAATGAATGATACTGTCGCTCATGCGTACGTACGGACTACCGTCTCCACGAACGCGATGAGATTCATTCTCTATCGTATCCATTCAAGTATAATTATCATTTGATGATTTAAAAATAATATTTAAGGACTTGATATCATTCTGGATATGAATAAGATACAACATATCCATGACAACCATGGATTACGTAACAAAACATATAAAAGAAAATGAGTAAGTTAACACACAAAACAACGATAATTCTAAGATATTATTAACAAAGAAATGTTAAA
Organism: Viscum album; assembly: GCA_963277665.1. NCBI lineage: Eukaryota > Viridiplantae > Streptophyta > Magnoliopsida > Santalales > Viscaceae > Viscum > Viscum album. The sequence continues at coordinate 813,475,739 of OY728158.1, read as the reverse complement.
AGATCATATATGATATCATATGAATGCATATGACTCTTTTATAATTGAATAACAATTATTTCACCATTATAAAAGAGGATAAACTACCCCCAACCATGGAAAAGTACATTGTAATGGTTTATTTCGAAATCTCTTCATTATCTGAGGTTGTTTATACTTAATAATCTAATGGGATTTCGTTATCATCCACATCTATGTTTCTTCGAAATGTATTTCAAAACATTTTTACTATATACAATGAATATGAGTTAAAGTCATTTATACCCTTGTTTGACTTTTAATAAGAGGTTTCTAAAGGAATCTTTCTGTCGTTTTCCAAACAAGGTGCTTTTAATCTTTTTGAAAAAATTAAGGTAAGAATGTTTTTCCAACTTATAATGAGGGTGCGGCTATTCTCTGCCATTATAAAATCGTTGAAGCTTCCCTTAAAATATTATAATAATATTATCAATGTCAATGTTTTATTTTACAATTATGATACATTTAAATGATTTAAAAATGAATATTTTAAGAATTTGTGAAAGGTACTCTTTATCAAAAAAGAATTTTAAATATTTTAAAGATTTATCTTTCTAAATATTTTTAATTAATGTCCTTGTTTTCAAAATTATTTTAAGGATTTATTTATATGGACATGAATGTTTTGAAATGATATTTTTTCAAAAGTTTCGAAGTGGTATGGGACACTTTTATTCCAAAAATCTCTTTTAAATTACCTCCTTAATAAATGTGTGACTGTTAAATGATTTAAAAAAAAGATATTTCTCTCAAATAGTTTTGATTTCATCTATGTCAACATTATTTGTTGGATTTCATGTTTTTTTGAAGTAGATTTATTTTGATACAAAATTTCCATATTGTTTTGAAGTTTTTGTGATGTGTTTGACTGTGGATGCATTATTCTTATAAAATTCATGGGGTATGGATGAATTATTTACATTTTGTATTCTAGTTTTAATACAAATTTTTATGTTATGTTTAAACCTTTTAATATGGGAATGCATTGGACTTAATATGTGACGGGTGGAGCCCGCTATAGCTCCTCAATGCATCAGAAGGTCTAATGGGACACACTAGTGTCTTGGCACAAGGCCTTGACAAAATATTATTTGTAGTCCTGGCACAAGGCCTTGGCTATGTGGTTATGATAGTCCGGAATTATGCATTCCATCATTATGAATGTGGATATTGATATTGCATGTGATTATTCGATTAGTAGAATATCCATGGGAATAAGTAAATGGAATTATTTTTTCCATACTATGTTGAAGTTTATGTTTAAAAGGATTTTGCTTCAGTTATACATCGCCTTAAATGTTTATGCTTATTTATGAATGATTCCTCTGTATTGCATACCCTTATGGAGCGTTTGAGCTCACCCCTTTCTATGCTTTATTTTTCCCTGGATTCCAAGCAGTGTATTGTGATTGATAATAAGGGTTAAGACAAGGGAATAATGGCATTCATAAAGGATTATTTATTTTTTTGTATGTTATGAAGTGTAATGTAGCATTCATGTATGTAATCAATTTTCCAAGACTGCTAAACTAATTGGTCCTTTGGGACATGATTCCTTGTAATCATTCCAATGTATTAAAATAATGCACCGACTCTGGGTAACTGGTGTCGGGGTGTTACAGTTGGTATCAGAGGAAGTTTAGAAATAACCTTGGAAACTAGATTTAGATAAACTCTGATTAGAGCACGTAGCCATAAAATAGACTTTGAGGATTAGAATAGAAGAACTTCCTAGGATTTTGGTATTGTAGAGATTTTTTGAGTTTTCCGAGCAATACATCCCTGTCTTGATACGAGCAGGTAGAGGCGGCTCTAGTACAGATGTACCTAGGGGTAAAACTCGAAAACACCGCTTTGAGCTAGACTTGAACGAGAACTGGTGCGCGACAATGGGCCTTGCTGCACTCTTGGTTACGACACTCCCGGGGGATATGCTTAGGATAATTATCATTTTATTTAAAAACCATTATGAAGGGATCATGAGTATATACTTACTAAAAGAAAATAGTTTTTATGATTATAAATTATATCCATAAACCTTTCAATTTTCATTACGAATTATTTATTGAAATTCATAAACTGACCTAGTTTATGCTATTGTATAGAAATGGAACCCAGTAGAAGGAATGTGAACTATAGTAATACATATGATCCAAAGAGTTAGAAGGATCATATCGTTCATGGTATTAAGATATCATTTAGAAGGGAAATAGTCTCCCATGTATTATCATCATATGAATACATATTATCATGTCTGGATAAGATAACTAAAGAGTTTATTGAGTCCTATGACTTTGAAGGGAAGCAGGAGAAGAAAAGGATGGAAGAGAGAAAGATAGATAAAGAGAAGAGGGAAAGAAGAATTTAGCCATATGTGATAACTTTGGGAAGAAACACACTGGAACTTGCCTGAAAGGAATGGGAGGTTGTTATAAGTGTGGAGAAAAAGGGCACAAAGTATGTGACTACAAGGGTAAGAAAATGGTTTCAAATATACAATGCTTCATTTGCAAGGAGTTTGGACACTACGTGAACCTATTTCCCAATCATCAGACTATGTCGCAAATGATGCTATTGGATAATAATCATGTTATGATACCACCACAGATGATGAAGAATGATTAGAGTTCTTATGTTGATTATGTCATTGGAGTGTTGTATCAACAATGTACTTATTATAATAATGATGGAGTATATAAGGATTATACTACAATACTATTTCATTAACGACTTGAGATTGTGTGGAACAAAAGAAAGTGACTCAGTAGTAGGATAAATTTTTGGAAAATATATGGTTGAGAGAATGATAAACCATAATATAGTTCTTATACGGAGGTAGTGATTTTGGAATAATACATGATTGATTTGGATAAATTATATTGGATATTCATGATTAACTTGAAACTGATTAATGATTTGTATATTCCATCATTGTTGGGGTTTACAAAATTTTTGGATTGAAGGAGTATATCCATTATTATTTAAGGAATAAGGGATCATGAATATAATAAATAAGGTTTTATGATAATTTAGGATGTTGCAGTGTTATAAAAGAATACATGATGAAGGTGTTCACATGTTGTTACACAGCAAATGAGATCTTCATTTTTTGACTAAAGGATTTTGGATAGTTCTAGTTTGGATAATTTTTGGATTTCCATAAAAGGAAAACCCGAAGGCTGGGCGGCAACCCGTCGCATCCGGCAAGGCCGCGAGACTTGAACCCACAACCGAAGGGCGAAAAGGGTGTATCACCTACCACTAGACCACCTAATGTCTGCGATTAAATAATGTAGTATTTTATAAGATCTGGTAGATGAATTATAAATTTGTTTTTTTCTGAACCCTATACGAATAGTATAAATAGAATATTTTTTACATTCTATTATATTTTAGAGTGAATGATGAGTTTGTGGTAGATATTAGTTAAAGGATGGAACTCTACATGTCAAGAATATATTTTTCTTCTTCTCTTATTCTATGAAGTAATTAATTCTTATACTTCATTTAGGGAATCCGAAAACCAAAAATGTGTTATCCTAATACCCTATTTTTTGTTGAACCGATGGTATTTCAAATTATCATTGATTGATGAATTTAAGAACCTCAATTTTACACGTGTTGGTGATTGATGACCTCAATAAAAACCTATAAATATTTACATTTTACTCCAATTATATATCTCTAATTGACACCAATGTTCTCCTAATATATATCATAATTTGGTGGTGACCCTTTCATTTCTCTTTTCCTCATATTAAGTCTAAATTTTAGTAACCCAATTTCCGATGTGGGTTTTCCCACAAAGATATTTTCTATTTTCAACCTTTTATTTTTGAAAAACAATTTCAAATCGTGAGGATGAAATTTATTGAAGGAGGGGAGAATGTAACACCCCAAGATTTCATAGTGTGTTATTTCTTCAAAATAATTCAATATCTTGCACTACACGCCACACTGAGTTAAAGCGCACCATGACTTACCAAACAAGCCGTTCAAAAAAGGTTATGAATAATATTAACTAAATTTTAAACTTTATATAATCCTTATAATTCCAGAATCCTTATTATGATTTTTGTAGACATAATGTAAGAACAAATTACTTTTTTTCAGATAAAAGAAGTATTTTTAAAAAATGCACTTTTACCAACTTTAATAGTGATTCCTTTTTAAATCCAATATTTTAAACATTTATATATTCAATTTGACTAAATAAATTTATTCTATAGAATGCGGACATATAAAAAATTTACAATGTAACTCCCCAAGTTTCTACAGTATGCTTCTCATTGAATAATGCGATAGCGTGGGTTGTACGCAACATCGAGTTATAACACACCACTACCAATCAAACTAGCCGTTATGAATAGTAATACCTACTTTTGGAAATTTTATAAATTCAAAATCTCAAAATGGACTTCATTTTTGGATTCATAATATCGAAATTATCCTAGGGTAAAATTTTGGTACTTTTCGAATAACTTTCAAATTTTGATGAATAGTGAAAATTACTAAATTTTAATTAAAAACTACTTTTTAATCGAAATAATTAATATTGATAAATTATGAATTTGAGTGTTTTTAAAGTATATATAGAATATATTTTTACAATTTAATTCAATTTTTGTCATTCTACATCATTTCACAATTAAACCAGACATAAACAAGTGCCAATCTTTTAATAGTTATTATCTCTTAAAACCATGCTTTTTGTTTTAACAATGGGAATTAATTTAAAATTAATTTCTACAACTTTTGTGTTTTGAATTTGAAAAAATTGATTCCATATTTGGAATCGGGTTGTTCAAATTGTGTAAATAGGTATCTTTTTTTATACATTTTTAATAATTACTTCGGTAAATATTTTATTTACCATGGTTAAAGGGTAAATCCGTTAAATAAGGGTTAAACAAATAATATTATAATAATATCAAATTACCCTAAACGTTTCCTAACCTTATTGGTTGATACATGTCCGACCATTGGCATCTTCGGGTCAATTTTTGGACCACATGGAGCCATTTGAAAGTGATAATGACACTTTATATTAATTAAGTTAAAATAAATACAAAAATGATACAAGCATATATCTTTTAGAAAAACAATTTTTACAAAGGGTTATATATGTTGGATTTTCGACTATAAATATTAATTAAAAATCTAAAACAATTTAATACATAATGATATTTTATATATAATTTTTAGACATTAAATAATTTAATTTATATATAACACAATGATGATGTAGTAATTACCATAATAGTGAAAAATTAAAATAATTGATATTATAAATACCCAAATAAATATAATTGGAGACTTTTATTGACTTAAAAAAATTTTATATGTTAATATGACATATTAGTATTGATTTAAATTGATTTTTTTTTTTGATGTAATAATTCTGTTATGTGTTTCACAAATATCAAGTATTGAATAGTGTCAAAAATTGACATAAAAGAGTTTTTAAAATAAATATTATATTATTAATTGATATTAAATTCTTAAAAATCCAAGGGTCGGCCAATAGACTTATATCATGATAGGTGTATCATTAATGGACGACTTGGGGGTCTCTTGGATGTATATATTATGTTTAACAACAATATAATATAAAAATAAAAAGAGACATTGTAAAAGTGAAACTAATTAACTAAGAGTTAATACATAATGATAAGGTTATTATAGTAACCCAAACCTATCTAAATTCTATTTTTTGAGTGGTTTTCGACCCATACGCACTCTATCCTTTAAATAATCCACTTTTGAGCCATTAGAAACGGAATATGAATTTATTATAAAATAATATTTCTAGCTTTTCCAAAGGTTCCCCTCACCCCTCTAATCAAAGGGCACTCCTCCTTCTCATTAATTTACACCTTCAAAGCCTTTTGGTATGGGAAAACCCTATACAAATACTCTCTCAACAACCCTCACTACATCCTGGAGGCATTCCATTCGTCAGAAATCCAACATAAGGAGCCCTTTTGATCAGATCAAAATGAAGAACCCGAAGAAGAGGTAATGATTTCACCACCATTTTTCATGTTCCTTTCTTCTTCCACTACTTCTTTCTTTGTTATTACCATTATAAAATTATAACTCCAGTATATTATATATACATTGATGTTATTATAAACATTTTACAACCATATTTCAATATTATATCCATCATTTGAATAACATGTCACTATACGTGCGTACGTACGACTTACCGTCTCCTCGTCGTGGTGTAATTGTTATTCAATAAATTATTTTTTGAATGGGTATAATAATGATTTGTAATTCATGTAAATAATAAATATAACATGATAATGATTCTATATATATGATATAACATCCATTTATATATTTTTTTAATATCAAAAGAATGATATCGTCACTTGTGCGTACGTACGGACTATCGTCTCCACGAACGCGATGAGATTCATTCTCTATTGTATCTATTTAAGTATAATTAACATTTGATGATTTAAAAATAATGTTTAAGGACTTGATATCATTATGGATATTAATAAGATACAACTTATCTTTGGAATCCATGGCTTACGTAACAAAACATATAAATAAAAACTAGTAAGTTAACACCCGAAAAAACGATAATTCTAAGATACCATTAACAAAGCAATGTTAAAAGATCATATATGAGATCATATGAATGTATATGATTCTTGTAAAATTTAATAAAAATTATTTCACTATTATACAGTAGGTTAACCTACCCAAACCCACGAAAAAGTAAAATTTAAGGGTTTATTTCGCAATCTCTTCATTATCCGAGGTTGTTTATACGTAATAATCTACTGGGATTTCATTATCATCCACATCCAAGTTTCTTCGAAATGTATTTCAAATCATTTTAACTATTTACAAAGAATATGGGTTAAAGTCATTTATAACCTTGTTTTAATTTTTATATGTGGTTTATAAAGGAATCTTTCCATGATTTTTCAAACAAGGTGCTTTTAACATTTTCGACAAAATTAAGGTAAGAATGTTGTTTTTAACTTATATGACGGGTGCAGCTATTCTCCGCCGTTATAAAGTTGTTGAAGGTTCCCTTAAAATATTATAAGAATATTTTCAAGGTAAATGTTTTATTTTATAATTATGTGACTTTTAAATGATTTCAAAATCAATATTTTCAGAATTTATGAAAGGTACTCTTTATCAAAAAAAGAATTTTAATGTTTTAAAGATTTATCTTTCTAAATATTTTTAACTAATGTCCATGTTTTCAAAATGATTTTAAGGATTTACTTATGTGGACATGAATGTTTTGAAATTATATTTCTTTTCAAAAGTTTCGACATGGTATGGGACACTTTGATTCCAAAAATCTCTTTTAAATTTCATCCTTAAAAAATGTGTGACTTTTAAATGATTCAGAAAAAGAATTATTTCTCTCAAATAGTTTTGACTTCATCTATGTCAACATCATTTGATGGAATTTATTTTTATTTGAATTCGATTTGTTATGATACAAAACTTCCATATTGTTTTGATGTTTTTGTGATGTGGTTGACTGTGGATGTATTATTCTTATACCATTCGTGGTTTATCGATGAAGTATTTACATTTCGTATTCTAGTTTTAATACGAATGTTTATGTTATGTTTAAACCTTTTCATATGGGAATGCATTAGACTTAATATGTGATGGGTAGAGCCTGCTATAGCTCCTCGATGCATCGGTAGGTCTCATGAGACTAACTGGTGTCTTGGCACAAGGCCTTGACAAAATCTTATTTGTAGTCTTGGCACCAGGCCTTGGCTATGTGGTTATGATATTCTGGCATTATGCATTCCATCATTTTGAAAGTGGTTATTGATATTTCATGTGATTATTCAATTAGTATAATATCCATGTGAATAAGTAAATGGAATTATTTTTTCCATACTATATTGATGTTTATGTTTAAAATGATTTTGTTTTAGTTATACTTTCCTTAAATGTTTATGCTTATTTATGAAAATTTACTCTGTATTTCTTACCATTACGGAGAGTTTGAGCTCACCCATTTCTATGTTTTATTTTTCCCAGGATTCCAAGAAGTATATTGTGATTGATAAGATGGGTTAAGACATGGGAATAATGGAATTCATAAAGGATTATTTATGTTGTTTTGTATGTTATGAAGTGTAATGTAACATTCATGTATGTAATATATTTTCCAAGACTTCTAAACTAATCGGTCCTTCGGGACTTGATTCCTTGTAATCATGCCAATGTATTAAAATAATCCACCGACTTTTGGTAACTGGGGTCGGGGTGTTACAATGTTGGAGGTAATACCTCTATTATCACTCACTCTGAAATTAGTGACCTAGTTCCTTTCCCTGACTATTTTCATTCATGTTCATCTGTCATATAATTATTGAGAAAATTCCTTGGCCATCATTGTCGAATATATTATAGCATCTGACATAGAAAATTTGATTATCCATGTGGAGAAACAAAGATTCATCGATCCCATCACTCTTCACACTGACGATAGTAAGTAGATAAGTTATCTCATAGCTGGTGCATCCACATCAGGACCTACATGTCCCCCGGCCACAGTACTGGAAGAGTTATTGGATTGGACAACTCCATTTTTCAGGTATCTGTTACACAAAAATCTTCCAATAGTCTGATCTGAACGTGTGAAAATCGGTTAGCACGTAGTGTAGTTCTCCATCCAGAGTGGTCCCAGTCTTCATAAGGCCTTCTAAAGATGTGGTTTTGATGGGATTCTACTCTTTTTCATTAAGGGAGATGAAATTATTCACCTTATGTGGGGTGTTCCTGAAAATTAATTTGTAGATCTTCAGGAGGGTGTAAAACCCTATCCTATGATTGGAATGATGGAATACATTAGGACCACAATGATTTATGAAGCTACAGAGTTTTCCAAAAGGTTCCAAGCATGCTAGATCCATGATAATTTTGTGCATCGGCTGCCAGGGATTCTCCACACTACCATGTACTCTATGAAATATTATATCTAGTTCTTGATGTCCTGGTACTGTATCCACCATTGACAACATGATTATTCAGGTGTATCTTAAACACTAATGGTTTATTTTCCATTTGGGAAGAGGAAATTCTGATGAAGGAAGTTAGGCCCATTCTATTGTCGATTTCAAGAGATCCAATATCCTTCCATAATTCAAATCCCCTCATGTGGACCTAAATGATAATGACCTGAACTTCTATAAAGTCGAGCAATAGAAATAGTACACCAGGTATAATAATTGTTTTAATCATACCTCTCACTATCATTAACATGAAAATTGGGTGAACAAGCTGTTCAGCCAAGCCCTCCCCAATATCTTACAGAAAATGATTGATAAAAGTAAGATATGTTGGCTGGAAAAGTTTATCAACGCTCTCTGGGATTATAGGAAGATGACCCAAAAATACACCTATGTAACCCTATAATTCCATGTTTATGGAACAGAGGAAGTACATACCATTGAGATATAGTTTCAATCACTCTACATTGTTGTCTATGATATTCAGACATCATACAATGTTGAAGAAGTCAATCTGGTAGAACTATATTCTCTCAACGAGAATAGGATTAGTGCCTTGAACTATCAGGAAAGGCATCAAAATGAGAAAACTAGAGGATTAAATATAAATTTTTTTCTATATTTCATCATTCAATGAGAAATTGTAGTGTACATGAGAACACAAATGATACATTGCATGTAGCAACCAATTTTAGAACCCAAATAGGACAGACTCTATATAATTCACATGGTTTACCACAATGGTGTATACAACCTATTAGCCATGGATGGTCAGTATATCACTCCTCCCAACAATTCATAATTCCTCATGTTGTACATCAAATGAGTGGTCTCTTTTTTCTACATGATGATAAACTGCAAATGGTCTGAGCTCTATGATAATAAACTAATATCACATTTTTACTACAAGACAATATACTTTTAATGGTGAATAATTTTCATGGTCCAATTTTTATGTACATAAAATAATATCTTTTTCATCTATACCACTTGATGTTAAACTATTTCACCCATCCTTTTCTTGAAAAAAATTACCCATCACCCTCATCCTGGATGATGATAAATTACAAGCGGTAAACATACCTCATGGTTCGAGATTTATGACCTTAAAATATTATCTACCTCATCCTAACCACATTACTTTATTCTACCCAACTACATAAATTATTCATGAATGCCCTTAATTTTTTTATTCATCATCCTTCACATCCAATGTACCACCTATCGGCATGGTCTCTGGACAGTTTTTATCACATACTATTCTGGATGAATGTCCTAGAGGATCACCAATGAAAATTGGATTGAAGTATATCATTGTGAATATGTTCATCGGTCAATATTGATTTGTTTTTTCTCATTACATGTCATAATTAATGGATACTATGTTGCAACTATAGTCAAAATTTATCCATAATCGTTATCTCCATCCCCATGGTATCCCAAAGGGTGAAGTGATTCATCTTTTCAACCATTATATTTTACACACATGACATTACTCATTGAATCATTGGTCTAGGCCCTATGTTCTTAAACTAATATCTTTTTCATCCTTACCACATGACATTATACTATGTCGCATCAGAAGAACAACATATGGCATGATTCCCATCTTTATTGGATACATATGATTACCCAGTCACTTTTTATTCCATCCAACCCCACGTACCATAGATTCTACCATTCATCTAGCCTCTCAAACTATGTAGCATGAATCACATGACACTATGTGAACAACATTGTTCTTAATTGACATCGGGCTTACAAATAAGACACCACAAATCCCCATCTGTTGTCTCCTCCTTTCCTCATCCTTACCACATGATGTTAAACTCAATGTTCTTCCTAGAACTATATATGGATTGATCCTCATCCATGTTGGATATGTAGGAACACCCATATATTTAACATCCGGGTCCAGACTAGAGAATATTTAAATCTCCTCCATTACCCCTATTGGATTAGTTCTCTTCGAGGTCTTTATATGTTATGATGTGGGCTTCTTTTGTCCCCATTCACCACTGGTTTTCAGTATCCCCACCATGTGACCCTCCCTCCCGAATATCCCCTTTTCATTTCACTCTTACCACATGATGTTAAACTACACAACATTTCAAGAACTACTTGTGGATTGATTCCTTCCCTGATAGGATACATATGTATTCACATACATTTAATCTTTGTGTCTAGCTAATGGTCCTTCAATATTTTCCGGAGTCTTGTCAAGAGGGACCCCTTGGGATTGTGTATAAAGTGGTGTGTACTTTTTCTACCCTCATTTACCATGAATGATTTATCATTCCATGTTCATTACCTTTATAACTTTTTTCTTCCTTTTTTTCATTAGTGTATGACATTAAACTGCACATAATTCATTAATGACATATACCATGATTCCCATTCATATGGGATATGAAAAAAACCCAAAATTTTTGTCTTTTGGTCCAACCCCATGCATCCCCATTTTATGTATTATGAAATTAGATACCTTTTGTAAGCATATGTTATGATGTTGAATTTTTTTCCTCTTTCACGTCAGGTTTACCGCACCCACACCATGTTTTTCACATAAGAATATCTCACTTCTTTCCATGTCATTATTGTATGATGTTAAACTACATAGATTTAAAGAACAATGTAAGGCCTGATTCCCATCCATATTGAAGACATAAGAACACCCATACATTTTTCCCCTAGATCTAACACATGATCCAAAAATTCACTTCTTTGATTGGCCCCATGGCCATGATTCTTATGGGGTTATATGGGGCAGCATGTGGACTTCTTTTTCCCTCATTCAAGTTTGATTTATAGTTTCCCCACCATGTACTCACCCCTATGGTATTTCCCCTTTAATTTAATTTCTTACAAAATAAAAGTAAACTACATTGTATTATAGAACTACATAGGGATCAATTCCATTCCTTTTGGAAATCATAGGATTGCCAATACACTTGACCTTTCTGTGAATACCTAGGTTCCTCACCATTTTCATCCCTTTTGGCCCCTACCACATGGTATATGTTCTACAACTAAAAACTATTATCTCTCTCATACCACATGACATTAAACTACTTTCCCTACGTGGAATAAATTAAACATCATAGAATTTATGGTTCTTTCGGCATGACTTTAAAAAGAAATTACCCCTCCATTTAGTGTAACGTTAAACCACATTAAAATTTTCTAATTTCCCTGTCCTTCAGCAATTTTTCTTGAGTTTTCTATAGGAATGGTGCATGGTATAATGTAGACTTCATTGACTTCATTCACAAAATTTTTTCTCTACCATATCATGAACACCCTCTTTGGTACCTCATTAACCATTTCCCTTACCACATGACATTAAACTGAACTACAGTTCCATACCTTTGTATGGATTGACTCTCATCCTTATGGGATATATATGAACTCTTGGAAACATTGTCTTTGGGTCCAACCACAGATCTATAAATCTATTTTATCCACATTCACCCAATATTATTCTCATATCATCTTCCTTTAATGGGACCCGTCAACCTCTTTTATGTGCATCAATACAATTTCACACACTGTGGTCTAGGGCCTAGAGTGTTGGATTCAATAAAGACATTCATTTAATCCATTTCCACACATCATCAATCCCTTTTTTGGGTATCCATCATTATTAACATCCAAAAGACCCCTGAGAAGTATGGATGCTCATACTTATGGATCTCCATCCATTTTTGGCCAATATCCCATATGGTCTCGAAATAAATTAGAGATAGGTCTCTCATCACAAATATGGTCAGTGGCCAAACCACACTTGTTTTTCATATCTCAGGTCATATTTTATGGATGTTGTGTTTAAAATAATGAAAAAAAATTTCCTCCATCATTATTAAAACCCCTTTATTCCCTTAATATTGGATTCATGATTCACATTCGATTCCATTTTATCCTGATCACACTGATCATTGATGACCCATGTGTTATTCCCCAATGCACCTTTGTGTATTGAGAAGAAGAACATGCATCATGGGTTCATCAATGACTACATTCTTTATTTCCCTCTCACATGTTTCGTATGTTGAAATGATCTTCTCCTCCCATGTTTCCCAAATAGATCATGGCTCACCAAGACATATTAATATGCATAAGGTTTTCACATGCATGGAAGAATCAAATATTCCTTGGTCCATGCTCAGAGAACATATACTAGGATATCCTGCATCCTTATCATATTATTTTAAGCTACACCTTTACATCCATGTTGTGTACTAATAAACTACCCATCTCTATGATGTCTTTGTTAAAGAGGATGATACCCTTGTGGCATTATCCCTCTACCATGACACATTCCAGAACTAAATGGGTATTGATTCTCACCCCTAGTAGATACATAATGATTCATGGATATTATAAATCCATGTCTAGCCACTGAGTCATGAACCTTTTCACCCCTTCTTGATATGGGATTTATTTTTTTGGAATTGTGTGGTTTGGTGTGGACATATTTTTTTCTCATTCATATTGGGTTTCTTCATGACGCAATACCACACATCTTTTACACATTGGTCTAGAACTCTCTGATATTAAAACTAAGATTTCCAATGTCCATGTTTTCATGGCATTAAACTATTTCCTAATTACAATTTTCATCTCCTTAGAGTATATCTCTCATTTTTGAATTGTCCATATTCTATAATGAGTTCAAGAACTATGTATGGATTTATTTCCATTTCTCTAGCATACATAGTGATTCCTAGACTCTCTGTCTATGGTCTATCTACATCCCCTTTCACCATTCTAGCCTCTTATCCCTAAAATCCTATCAAGATCGTGTGGGGTGGGTGGACATATTTTGTCTCCATTCATGTCAGATTATGTACCAAACCACACAATTATTCATTAGGTTTCCAACTTCCATAGAGAAAATTATAAAACCATATGGAATTCAAGAACTATATATGTATTGATTCTAGACCTCATGGGACATGTAACGACACCCATGCATTTCACCTTGGTCCCAAAACCATGTTCATTAACCTTCCAGGACCCTAAAATCTAATTGCATATCAAACTCTATAAACATAAAATATGTGTCTAAAGTTCATGTAACATGACTTTAAACTGTTTTATAGCGCCCATAAATTATGACCTTAAACCATGTCTAATGTCATGACCCTAGGATGCTATAATACATGGATATAGACCTCATATGGATGGTGTAAAACTACAAGGCATCCCATTTCCCCATCTGGGGGTCCTATCTGGGAAAAGATATAATCTATATTAAGACAGATATTCTCACTCAATTTTATTTTATCACAGTTGTGTAATTTTAAGAGTGTTGGACCCTATTATTACAATCCTTTAATCCATTCCTACACTTTTTGTGGCCTCAATTAGGATCATCATCCTCTTTCATGTCCAATGTGGACTCCAACACTGTGGATTCTTAGCCTCAGGTATGGAATACCATTCTGTTTTAATGATTGGGAAGACATTGATGAAACATTGAGTTTGGACCCATGATTCAAGTTCCTTCAGAAGTTAGCCCACTTTTTTTCATCTCAAACAATTTAAATCTGGATATATGATTCAAATATATGTCAAATAGTTATCATCATGTGTCATTCCACCCTGTGTTCAGAATTTTGGGAATTTTGATTCAAACATCTCATTGCTATTAATTAATATTGATTAAAATTACCCTGGAATTACCCACTTGTACTCTAGAGTATGTTGGCAATGAGAAATGTTTCTATAAATAGAACTCTATTCTATAATCACAAGACCCTTATTTCCTCTCATAACATATGAATGGTATTTCAGAAACGGGGTGTCCTATTATTGGTTGGTGTTCTCCTATTAAAGTGGAATATTTACAGGGTCATGACATTTTCTCTCACACTATTTATGACCCATGTGACCATAGGGATTGATCACTTGTTGCATCACATATATTATTGAGTTTCGGTAATCAATTTTTGTAATGAGACTCATTCTACCATCCAATCAAAAACAAGTGAGTATGAATGTGTGTTTGTAAGAACAGTAAACAAAAATTCCCTAACGATTTTATACCTCAACAGAGTTCCCAGGTTCCTCTATTTTCCAAGATTTAGCTTCTATAATTCCTTCCCCCCTCTGAAGCTCCCCTTCCTCACTGACATCCATATTGAAATTCTTGTCTCATTGGATCTCTGTTTGGTCCTTCTATGCTCGATGTTCTACCATTTTATTTTTCACTCATGCCAGTTACTCTTGGGCTTCATCCAGGAGAACCTCTATACATTTTACCAGCCCTATCACTTCATCAATATATTTTTAGTTATAACTTATCTATTATTCCTGGTGTTATAGTGCCTGCATTACCTCGTCATGTTTCTGAGTGTTTTAGGAATTTTTTTAGCAATAGGAAACATCCAGATTTGGGTTAGTTTCCCATACCATATCAGAATGGTAAAATAGAATGAGTATATGAGGGAATCAGGCATCCACTCCTCTAGCTCAAAGTATAAATATCTAGGGACTAATTCTTCCCATCTAGATTGTCCTCTCTTATTGAGGGGTGTTTTTTGAAGAAGAGTTTGAATTGTCTCAATGGTTAGTGGTTTGAAAAATTTCATTCCCCTTCATTAGAAGCAGTATATTCATGCTTCTCTAGAAATCAATGCTTGTATTTAAAATATTACATTATGTTCTTAGAAATAGGATTTTATTTTGGATTATCTTGTTCACATGATTATTATATAATTATGTCCACTGGGCCAACACCAAACTCTCTACCACTAGCAGTATTGCACGTCACTATAGGTCACCCATTCAGAAATATGATCAGGTTATCTTAGGCACATGGTTCTATAATTAACAACAATTCTCTTGGGAAAGGATCTTGAAGTCCTCTATCTATTTGTACAATCACCATGCGTCCTATCTTGATAACTATTCAGATATAGGTCATGATAGACATATTTATTATGAAGATAATAGTTGTGGACACGAAAGCAGGAAACTTATGCTGGCCATCCACATGATTCCACCTTGGACCTATCATTTACGGAATATTAGAGTGCGTCCCGACATAAATTTTCATGGAATATGAAGTTCCCAGAAGACCACCATTGATTTCCCATCACTACTGGACTATACAACAATCATCTCACCTATGGGGGTCATGGAGTTTGGTACTCCACACCGACCATTGTTCATTCATTCCTTTCAGTGTGAGAGCTTGGATTGAGATCCTTCTACATAGAAAGTTTTCAGTTGAGAAACCAAAAATAAAGTAATAAGGGGAATTACATAATATATATGAGTTAGATATTACATCATTAGTTTTGGTAGAAATTATCAAAGAATTTCCCTATGAGGAAACTATTTCACCTTCTTATAGAGTATCCCCCTTTGAGGCCACTTTCATAAATCCCTTACTGAGATATTCCTCCCCAAGTTATTCCTATCAAGATCTATTTGAGTCATTACGCAAAGGAATGTGTTCTAGCTATTGATCTAATGACTCCATGAGGGGGATGGTTTGCTTCAACAACACCCTCATCTGCTCTGTTAATGGTCTTGGGGCACCACAAGATTATATCTCGTTTTGCATCTCCAATAAAAATTTTCTTACATCGTGTGGAGCCATGTATATGATTGGATTCCCAATAATGAGTTCTCTATGCTCTATTCCATGACTATTTATGTTTTCCTAGATTTCATCATTACGATGGTAATGTTTTCATAATTTTCAGTCATTCCAAGCCTCGGAATAAAAAACATCATAAAGAATCACATTTTATCACACATTCATCTTAGGGGCCTAAATCCAAATCCCACACAATCCTTTGGATGATTCACATTTCTCTTTGGTTCCGTCGGCCAGAGTAATTGAGCTAATCCATGGGGTTCTTTTTCTTCACCTTCCATCGGACAAGGTTCGTGGCCCGCTACCCTTGTAACTAAAATCTCATCTTCATGATTCATGTTGGAACCACCCAAGTGATGCCCCACTTTCTACACATTAGGACATAAAGGCGTGTGAACATTTTCTTTTCTATCCTATATGGTTGTTTTCTTTACCATATCTCTAGGGTAGCCAACTACCCAACATAATGCATATCTTGGAACCAAACTGAATACAGTGGCGGTCGGTGGAAACTTGTTTTGAAAAATACCATCCTACCATGTAAACAACATCCATATATGCCACATCACACCTGGGTGATTATCATGATGTAACCCCAGGTACACCTTTGGGATCATCCTTCTAATGCATTATAATTGTCTAACAAACTAGGGTGGAGTGTAAAACTACCATATGGATTCAAAATCTGCCCATTCTTCGACCTTACCACCTCAAAATAAGAACTTGTACGATCATTTCTCAATGGTGTCTACGACATCATTAGTATATTCACCAGTTGGAGGAGTAAATTGGTGGAGGATGAAATATGTTGCCCACCCCAGCTTACTGATCATGAAAACTATGTCATGTTTCTGAGGGGATCCCCCTGTTATATTTAAAATTTCTTGTATAGAGTGTATCCCAAGTTTAGAGATGGGTTGAGATATATGTATCACCCCATATGTGGTAAAACCAATCTATATAAGAAATGGAATGTCCAATATATTCACAATATCCTCATCC
Source organism: Viscum album (assembly GCA_963277665.1). Classification (NCBI taxonomy): domain Eukaryota; kingdom Viridiplantae; phylum Streptophyta; class Magnoliopsida; order Santalales; family Viscaceae; genus Viscum; species Viscum album. The sequence goes on along the minus strand of OY728158.1, from coordinate 813,458,096 downwards.
CCTAGCTGATGTGATAATGTAAGTGATATAACATTGCCAGCACTAATATGCCCAGGATGACATGTTCTCCACCATCCAATCGCTCCTCCATAATGAAGGTTCTCGGTCATACTCCCATGTGAGAATATATAAACGATAGCATCCATCTATAGCTCAAGGACATAATGAGTGCAGCCAGCCTAACTATTGGTAATTTCTCAGTCAAGACACTGCAACTAGATAGCATGCACTGCCTATCTTCTAGGATCTACCAGTAAGAACCCTATATGCCTCACTGTGCTCCTATTAAGCATGGTGGGGGGTGGGGGTCTTGTTGGTAGTGTATCTTCCTTCGGTGAGAGGTTTAGAAATTATTTGTAACACTCCTTAAAGTGGAAATATTAGGTGTTCTTGTTATCATCATCAGTTCCATGTACCAAATTCCAGAATTCTTTTTCTAGAGGTGGAATATATTCCACATCCTCCCAAACATTCATGGTAGGAAGATGTTATTGTACATCCCTCCCAAGTAAGGGATTATAGAAATTTGAAGAAGGTCCCAGAGGTTAATACCAATGTCCTTGTGGTGCAGGACGAATATATTGGTATCTAGAAACCACCATCTCAGAAGTTCTGGTATGAACATTTTCTGTTGGGAAATTTTATATTAGGCATCCTATGCTACATTATATATGACTACACACATTAGAACAGTATCTAACTCTTCACAGGATTACCACGCATAGTAGTCCTAGGCCCACTCATCAGTGAAGTTGACTCCCTAGCACACATCCTAGATTTTGATCCTTCTATTCTATGGATAACTGATCCCCACCATGATAATTGTTTTGTACAGAGGTGTGGATGTCTCTACCTCCATAACATTCCATACAAGATATCGTTGTGGTTGTGGATTTTGCACACTGTGAGAGGAGTATGATCATGAACAGCATGGCCATCCATAGCCCTATACCAATAATATTATTCTAGAATACACCAAATCCAGAAATTTCGATCATCTTTAAATGCCTACGGGGTGAAGATGTTTTCATTAAATCCAAATCTATATAGTGGAAGGTTCTTGAACATCAGATATTCTTTCTAGGACCATGTCTTCAGAATTGTAAATGAATTGTCATCTGATGTTCTAGGAATTTATTCTTATATTTGGATGTTGTTTTCCATTGTCTCAAATTGAGTAGAGTCATCACAAACCTCTTGAGTGTCATCCCGAGTAAACCTCATCCTAATAAATAGAAAACAATTTTGGGTAGGGTTGCAAAGAATCCCAAGGAGCCCTTTTTTGGGAGACAATTCAAAAACAGTAAATAATCCACAAAGAATCCTTGATCTCGGCCTACATCATAAATGATGAAACAGATCACGATGAACCAGTTAGCTAAAGAGTTCAGGGAATAGGGATCCAAAGTATCCAGTTCGCATAGTCACATTAATGAGTAGGATTTTATCTTGAAGAGAATGAAACAGAAATTTCATTTGTGGAAATCCAAGTACTATCAAATGTCCCATATTAACCGATTAATAGGCAGGGTCGGCCTAGAATTCTTGGTGACTTGTTCCCAGGATTCATGGTGACCGTCACCCATGATTCATATCCCCCTTCTACTGACACCCCATTATTATTACACTTATCTATTTCACATTGTGATGTTGTTTACTGGTGTCACTTCATGATGATTCTTCATTTTCAAACAATGCGATCCGAATCTGAAATCTAGCTTTGTTATCCATATTTTTTTTCCTTCTATTTTTTCAACAAATTACCCTCAGAATCTGACAGCCATTTCATTCAAATCCCATTCTAATGGGGGGATTTATTAGCTACAAAATTCATGTCACATGAGGTAGGAATAATGTAACGGTTGTTGAATGTAAATATATAATGAAACTACACATAAAATACAACAAAACTATACCAATGCGCTTGATTTTCAAGGACCTTTATTGATTCTTCCTACCTGTGTGATCACAAGCATCCGTGATGGACCCTCCTTGAGTAAGATGAATCCTTACACCTTCGCAATGTCTCAATCTATCCATGTCCTGCTCCGTGATGTCCACCTAAGCTATCCACTTTTTGACTTGACATACCCACCGTGAGTATGAAAAAGACTATCGGAGCCCTGACTCTCTATATAATCATTCGATCTCCACAAAAAACTCCACAATCATCACTTTGATGGACCCTCTACATGTCTGACAAAGTCTGACACCTTTTATGATGCTTCGTGATGTCACTTACACTTCGTGATGCCCTGGTTTTCTCTACAGTGATATCTACATCCCTACTGACCTTCATTACATATAAATAGAAGGCCCAGACCCCCTTCAAACCACAATAACTATGACCTATCTCCATCAAATATCTCATTTCACAATGACCTCTACAATGTCAAGAAGTGGATAGCCAATGTTACCTAGACTCTGCGAGATGTGCCACCGTGTGTTCTTCAAGGCCACCTTCTATGGTGAGGATACCCTGGCAAAGCCCTATGCCCTTTACAAAGGAGGGATCCCCGTAGGGTTGGTAGGGGTTTTGTGAATCATTAGTCATTCATGAAGCACTCTCCACATAACAAGTCCTTTTCTAAGATGAAGCTCTTCTCTGTAGAAAAATTACCATCACAAACCATCAATCCTTCATGAAGACCATTTCCATCACATAGGAAATCATCTTCACAAAGCACCATATATTTGAGAAATATATCCTCATCATGAACCACAAATTCTTTTGGAATCCCATTTTTAAAAGGAATCATTCATTGAAAAAACCTCTACCATATTGCCCTCTAAGCTTGTACAAAGTGATTTCAAGGTCCCATGAGTGGTTATTTATGTTGAGTTTCCCTTCATTGTGTATTTTCACTATGGAATACTAACAACTATTACTTCATCACATAGATATTCAAATGTGGACCCTTTAATAGATCAATAAACAATCACCATTATTGGGCATTACTTGTTTCTTCACATCCCCAAGAGTAGGTTTTTACATGTTATGAATGTCCAAAGGGTTAGGAGGGAGTCATCATTGTCCGAGCTATAGGGTGATAACCAACCAAGAAACCCCACATCCTCGATAGACAAAATAAAACTATTATGGCCTCATGTGTTGTATGTAAAAGAGAATGGGAGAGGGGATGGGCCCTGATGTTATCCCACTCTCTCATTCCCATTGGGCTTTGTCGCAATGTGTGCCTCGGGTGGCCTTTTCACAAGCCCTGACATACATTTATTGGGCCCCCCTTGTGCATTGAACATAACTTCATCATTCATATGGATATCCACCATGAACCTCTAACCACAAATAAGTCCATGTATCCTCTTTCTTCTATTAACCATGTATAAAAAAAATTAGTCTTCATTGATTCACCTCTTTTGACACAGTCATCAATTATATTGCTCGATATTTTTGTCTCTCATCGGGCATAACTATCATGGTCATAGTGTAACAATCAACCATGGAATCCTCTTTGGTCCACCATAGAGTGTAATAACCATCCCCCTCTACACCATACTATTTGAAATTTGATTCTCGACCATAGTAATACATAGGTATCCTCCCAATGGTCAAGCCAATCACTCATCGCCTGAATACATCATGTTGGTTCAACCTCATCTAAAATAATATTAAACAATATACCCATTTCATCCCAAATTATATTAAACTATATTTTCAGAACTACATGGGTTTTTATCCATAACTTCTAGATATGGTACATAGGAAACCTATATGAAGTTCAACCCCATGAACTAGTAAACATCAGTGTCCCCTTGGTTGAGACCCACATCATTGGTGTACCCCTTAGTGGTTTAAAACCATTCCCTAGGCCATCTCAGTGTGTCTTTACCACACTAAATCCATACTCCTCCAACTAATAGAATCACTATTCCTATGGCATGACAACCACGTGTAATTACAAACATGTCTTTGGGTTGTTATATTTTTTTACAACCGATTATATAGACAATTTATGAACTATATGGACATTGATCATTGCCCTTTTTCAACATGGTATGTTTGAAGCCTCCCAAATATCATATAACAACAATCTCTTTTTATTACACACATATATATGATATATTACAGAAAACCCTTCACTTGATTCAACATATAAAATATAGTGGTCTAGATTAATCACGTCTTAGGAAAATTACATAACATCTTAAAACATAAAATGCAACATCTTATAGAGAACATACTTTACATGACCACTACATTTCATCGAACCTTGTATTACATGGGATACCCTGATGACATATATTAAAATTAGGTGAGATATAAATTCCATTAAGGGAGTAAAAAGGAATAACATGAAGAATAGAATAATTTTTAAGAAATATTAATATCAATTGAGAATAAAATAACATTAACATAATGTCATGAAATAGCATGATTATCTTAACATGGAAATGTGGCAACAACACTGAACATGGAATTTGCATGAGCCAAAGCTCATTGCACATGGAGCATGTGTAAACCTTAATTTACCATGAATCATGTGTAAAATCCCATTTCAATTTAATTATAATGTGTATACACCAATTTCACATGCATTATCATGATACTATTCTTTATGAAATGCATCAGAGCGCTATTAGGGCCCACCATTCATGAACATTTCATTTCATGCTTAAGTGTGCAACATGGATAATACAACATGGAATCATTCATCATCATTTATTTCATGATAAATGGATGTAGAATACATACATAATATTTATAAAAAAAATAAGTAAATATGAATAAAGGTTAATACCATTGATAGTGAAATCGGTATGGTATTCAAAACATAAAGAAATTGGATCGGAAAAACGTTGCAATTTCGGAAGCGTAACGGTGATACATAAGAATTCATATAAATAGTTGATAAAATAGAAAGGGGTGTATTATCATATATATATGAAATGTAATGTATGGGGGTCATATAGATACATTTCCCAACATAGGTATTGTAATTCAGATTCTTAATAAAAAATTATTGCTTGAATGTAAATGAGGGGAGGGAAATTCTTTAAAGAAATTCGGCATGGTAATGAGTATAAATGAAAGGTATATATGAAAGAAAAAGTGGTATATCAAAATTCTAAGATAAACAAGATAGTATAAAGGATGTAATAAATCATACCCCAACATTTATAATTTAAAATAAAAGGGAATACCAATATTATGAACCTTGGATAAAATGAGAAAGGAAGGAATCCCTACTTGGTTGTGTGATCACAAAGGCTTGGGATGGGTTTGAGAGAGGCCACATGGGAGATTGGGGCTCCTTGGGAGGATTATATAGAGAGGATGGAAGACTTTGGAAGAATCCAAAGGTTTTTAGAGAAGAGGATGTGGTAGATTTTGTGGGTTTATACGTGAAAGGTGGGGGAATTCTTTATTATTTAGGTTTGGGACACAACACATTAAACTTATCAAAACAAAAAACCATCCATGGTTTTTTCCGATGGTTTTTTCCAACGGGTAGTTAAAAAAATGTTATATATGTACAATGGTCTAATTTATTTAAAAAATAGGTTTGCTAATGTAGGGTGAGTCACTCTCTCAAGGAAATGAATTTTAAAATTAAAATGTTTTATAAGTCTTGGAGGGTCCACTAAAACATTGTAAAATAAATCAAAAAACCTAAAATCGCTTTATTTCAATGGTAAAACATATTTTGGCTGAAAATAATGTTTATATAATTTTATTACATCACTATTGGGTTTTTGTGATTTCATAAAAACACATTATATATTTAAATGATATTTAATTTTTACCCAAAAATTCAACAGTCTCAGAAATGTTTGAAAAATTACCCACTAGATAATTTAAAAGTACTGATTCCAAAAATAATATTCATTTTATCTAAATAATTTTCTCTATATGATAATTTTTACTTTTAATATATAACATGTATTTATAATAAATTCATGGGTTTGGAAAATACTATTTTCAAACCTTAATAAGTATTACAATTGTATTCATAAAAAATATAAGATCATTTAAAAAAAGTAAAAATAAATTTAATAATATTTTATTAAAATATAAATTAATTAAAAAATCCTTTAATTTATAAAAATGTATTCCTTAGTTTAATATTAACTGAAAGTACTATTTGGGCTTCAAAATCTATTTACAACGTAATAAAAACCAAATGAATGTATATTCTTTATTATATACACAAATAATTCACATAATCATAAGTGATAAGGTCATTTACATAACCCCTATAACACCCTCATAACACCTTAGGGTAAGGTGTGAGATGGTTACAAACACTGGGGTGGCTCAGATAACATCGCTTGGGTTGTAATCTCTATCGACTTCCACTTCTCCAGTGGGTGGTTCCATTAGACCCAATGGCGCCCCTCTTTTTGGACCTCCAATAAATGGGCTTCTTATAGGGCATGGTTACTAGAGGAGTCCATCTCTTCCTTTAATTGAGCAAATTTTATTTCTTAAAGCCCTATATTTTTACTAATCATGTGATCAATGATTAACATATATATTAGCAATGATCAAAATTATTAACAGTATTTTAAAAATTAAAAAACATAAAACCAAAGAATTATATATTTTATATAACCATTTTACATAATAAGACATTAAATTAGATTAAGAAGAATTTCCATTAATGAAAGTATAGGTCTTTACAATCTTCCCACCTTATAAATTTCTCTATCGAAATTTACTTTTTCCGCACTAATATAGATGTTTGTAACTTTTTTTCCTCACTTCTTATGATTCCCAGGTCATGTTTTCAAACATTTATTTTCACCCTAACACCATAACGTGGGGCATTGTCTTATTTCCTAGAATAATTTTTCTACGATCTAAGATCATCACTTGTTGCTCCTTGTAAAGAAGATCATACACTAACTGAACTACCTATAAAGAGAGTACATGTGAAGGGTCTGGTATGTAATTATTTAACAAGGATTCATGAAAGAAATCATGTACTTTGGCCATCATAGGTGTAATTTATATTCGATATGCCACATCCTCGACACAATCAGGAATCTAAAAAGGGGAAAATGTACCTAGGACATACCATCCCTTTCATTCCAAACGGCATGACCATATTCTAAAAAGATGTGCATTAAAATACCATGTCACCAATATTAAACTCGTGGTCTTAACTACGGTTATCGAAATAACTCTTCTGTAAACTTTGGGATTCCTTGATATGATGCTGAATGGTTTTGAACTTCACCACCATTTCTTTAAACATTTTAGGTCCTAGAAGAATAAACTCACTAACATCATCCCAACACGCCGATTTTTTTCACCTCTTCCCATAACGGAATTTATATGGTACTATTCAGAAGCTAGAGTAGAAACTATTATTATAAGAGAATTCAACCAGTGGGATATGTTGGTCCCATCCTCCTTTGATGTCCATAAGACATGATCATAAATATCTTCATGTGTCTGAGTAGTTCCCTCAAATTGGGCATTAGTTTGAGCATGATTGGTCTTATGAAATATGAGTTCATTTCACAGAGCACAATGGAGTCCTTTTCAAAACATCAAGGTGAATCTAGGGTCACTATCAGATACAATAGATAGTGGTACTCCATGAATACTAACCACTTATTTTATGTAAATTGGTGCAAGTTGATCTAATGTGATGTCATCTTGAATCGCAATAATGTTGGTTGTATTCACACGACAATCCACAATGACCCATATAGCATTGTTTCCTATCGGTTTCCTTGAAAGTCCAGTGAAAATGTCCATAATAAAGTTGTCCCACTCCCATGTTTGTATGGGTACTAGTTGCATCATCCCTGTAGACTTTTTCCTATTAGCATTTACATGATTACATACCCGTATACTTATTGTATATTCATCAATCTCCTTTTTCATATTGTCCCACCAGATGTTTTTTATGAGATCTTTATACATCTTTTTGATCCATGGGTGAATAGAGAATGTTGAGCTATGTGGGTCATTCATAAAATCCTCCTTTATATCTATATCAGATGGTACACTTAATTGTGACCCAAATCTCACAATTCCATCCTTGTCAACCAAAAACACTGAGGATTTCCTTTTTTTACTAGTTTCAACATTCTTCTGTATTTCCACATCTTCCTTTTGGGAAAAATTTAACATTTCCAAAAGTGATGATTGATGAATCAGTTTTGATGGTATTGATGATGTTCCCTTCTTTTGGATTCCTATATCTATCTTCATCAAATCTATGATTAATGGATCCTTTTTAATTATCATCATTGATATAATTGTTGGGTCCATTCAACGTAGAGCATATGCCACCTTGTTCTCTTCCCTAGGGTGGTAATGGATTGAGTAGTAAAAATCGTTGATTAGATCTAACCATATTAATATTCATATATTCATCTCTTTCTATGTGAATATATATATCTAAGGTTTTTGGGATCCAGGTATATTTAAAACTTCCCCCCATAGACATAATTCCACCAAAATTTAAAATCGAAGATCACTCATGCCAACTCCAGATCAGCTGTTGGATCATTTTTCTCATGAAATTTCAATTTCCTTGATTCATAGGCATTGAAATTGTTCTTTTTCGTCAAATTTCATCAAATGGGAACCTTATACAATTTTCAATAATTACACTCCCAAAAACATCATCTTGTTGCCCGAATGGCGCGAAGGCCATCTTTTTTTATTTTATTACAGACAGTCCCTCTTTTAAGGGATGAAGAAAAACCTATAAATGACCCATAGGCCCAAGTAACAAGGCTCTACACAACTCGAAATACATGATCCAAAGGCCCAGAGGCACACTATGCCCAATACATGATCCATAGGCCAAACCCAGAGGAACTGCCCCTCCCCTAGTCCCTATGTGACATTTCTCTTTGTGCCTCTTTCAACATTTGTTCCATGATGGAAATTAGTTCTTCTTTCTCTAATCTCCATTATATTATAGACATTAATGAGATTTCATATTCCTTATTCTTGATGTCCTTGGGAATTCAAAAAACAACCAAGTGTTAATTGGTATTTTTGATAGCAGACTTGGCCTAATCGCGATATCTCATGCATGAGCTCACATTTTATTCTAAATCACACTGGTACATTCCTCAAATTTCCTATCACATTGGTTTTTAGCCAAGTTCCTCATATTTCGGGCCATTGGTTTGAATAAAAGGAATGTTAGGTGTAGTACATACTTAGTAAAAATGATGACTTATAAATTTCTTTAATTGCATTATCTTATGAATATATATGCTCTAGTCTATGTTATACATGATCTTCATTGTAACATATATTTTTAGGGGAATATTTTTTTTCATCTAATATGTCTTCAAAATATGCATGGGAGTTTACAAGAGCATATCCCCCAATAATGTCATAACGAAGAGTGCATCAAGGCCCATTGTCATGTACTAGGATACCCTAGCTCAATCACGAAACTCCTTGGCTGCGTTTTCAATCTTATATACATCTGTGCAGGATCCTCCTCTAACTTCTCTTATACAGACATGGAGACATTTTCATGATAACTCTGTTACTCGGTAGTCACCAAAATTTAGGGATGTTTTTATAATAATTATTCTTATCTATATGGATTTCCTAGGGTTTTCTAATCCTAATCCCAAAAATAACTAAACCTATCCTCTGATAACATCTTTAAAAACCCTACCTTTTTATTACATACTATGACATGATTTATTACATAAAATACATCACTTGATACAACATAGAATATTTAGAGGTCTAGTGTCTTTTGGGATTTGGAATATTACATAAAAAATTAAAACATAAAATGAAACATCTTATTGAAAACTTCCTTTACATGACCACTACATTCCCTCATACCTAGCATTGTATGGGATAACCTGAGGACATTCATAAGAACGGTGTGAGCTATAAAGCCCAGTAAGGGAGTAAACGAGGAATGAAATGAAAAATATAATACATGTTAATAGATAGGCATATCAATGGAGAATAAATAAACATGAACATAAAGTCATGATATATCATGATTATCATAACCTGGAAATTTTGAAACAATAATTAACATGGAATTTCCATGAGCTAAGGCACATTTCACTTGGATAATGAGTAAACCCTCACTGCACATGAAGCGTGAGTAAAAACAAATTGTACTTGAATTACCATATGTTAACACAAATTGCATATAAAATATGTTGATATTAAACTTTACCCAATGAAATAAGGCACTATCACCTAACACCATTCTTAAACATTTCATTTCATGCATAAGTGTTCCACATAGATCAGACAACATGGAATAATTCATCAACATTTTTTCCACGATAATGGGATGTGGAATACATAAATGAATATTTATAATCAATATTTAAATGTGAGTAATGGTAAATACCATGATACAGAAATGGGGAAGTTATTCACTATACAAAGACATTGTTTTGGAAAATAGGTGCAATTTCAGCAGCATAACGACATGATATTATAATTCATATAAAATGGTTGATGAGAGAGAAAGGGGTGTATCATAATATATTCATGAAATAGATAGTTATGGGTTCATATGGATACATTTCGCAATATGGGTAATGGAATTTAGATTAATAATACAAAAATAATTTCTTGAATGTAAATGAGGAGAGAGAAATTCCTTACTGAATCTCAGCATGGTAAATGGTACACAAGGAAGGCACCGATGAGAGAGAATGGGGTATATCATCATTTTAACATAACTCAAAAAGTATAGGTTAGGTGATAAATCATTACCCAATATTTATAAATGAAAATAAAATTCTATATCAACATTATGAATCTTATATAAAATTAGAAAGGAAGGAATCCCAAACATGGATGTGTGATCCGAAAGGCTTGGGCGGGGATTGAGAGAGGCATATTAAAAGATTGAGGATCCATTGGAGGATTCTAGAGAGAGGAGGTCAGAATATGGATGAAATATAATGGCTTTTATGGAGGAGAATGTGGGAGCTTTCATGAGTTTATATATGAATGGAGGGGTGAATTTTTTATAATTTACGTTTGGGACACTACACAGTAAACTAACTGAAACCACAAACCAACCCACGGTTATTGCCCATGGGTTTTTTAAAAAGGGTGTGTCAAACCATATTATATAAGGCCAATTGACAAAAAACATAAAATAACATGGTTTCTTATGTTGCAGTGAATCACACTCTCAAGGAAATAAATTTAAAAAGCTAAATTTTTTTCTAAGACTTGGAGGGTCCACAAAGCTTTGTAAAATCAATAAAACAAATCTGAAATTATATTATTTTAATTGTAAAACTTATATTATCCGAAATAAATGTTTATTGAATTTTATTACATCACTATTGGGTCTTTATGATGTCATAAAACATAATATATATTGAAATAGTATTTAATTATTACCCTAAAATTCAACAGTGTCAATTTTTTTTTGAAAAATTCAACATCAGATAATTTAGATGTCCTGATTCCAAAAATTATATTCATTTTATATGCGTAGTTTTACTTTTAAAATAATAAAACATGTATAAAAAAAATCATGTGTTTTGACAAAAATGGCTTTCAAACCTTAATAAATATTACAATTTTATTCCTAAATAATATACGATCGTTAATACTAAATAAAAATTAATTTAAAAATATTTTATTTAAATATTACATAATTAAAAAAAGCATTTATTTATCAAAATATATTTCTTATTTGAATATTAACTATAAAAACTATTTGTGCTTTAAAATTTATTAACAATGTAACAATAATAAAATGAATGTATATTATTTATTATATAAAAAAATAATTCAAATAATCATCATGCTAAGGAATTATAACATAACAACATATAACACCCACATATGATCTTATGTTATGGTTCAAAATTGTGATAGACTCTTGGGGTAGCTTGGATAACATCAATCTAGTGAAAATCTCTATCAACATCCACTTATCCCTTAGGCTATTCTGTTCGATCGTAACATGTTGAAGCTCATATTGGAATTGGTCAAGAGGAAAGACCAATTACACCAACATCATACTGAGATTCTCTAAATTGGATTCATATTGGGATAGTCTACTAGATTAGTCCAGAACTTCATTTTTTTAGTAAATTGGATTTGTTAAAGCCCTATATTTATTCAAATCATGTGATCACTATTCGATGACTATATCAGAAAAGGTTCCAATTATTTATGGTTATTTAAAAATATAAAAATATAAAAACTATGAAGTGAAGATTTTATATAACCATTTTACATAATAATACATTTTATCAGTTCAAGAGTATTTTCATTAATGCATTTTTGGGCCATTATAGTTAAAGACCATCACTCACTCCTCATCTTAGTATGTCAGTCGACACTTTGTGTCTCATGTAGATCATCATTAATACATTAGTTCCAATTAATTTGGGTCCCTAACCACATATTCATTCTCACGAGCCTCCTCCTCAAGTGACTCATCACCCCATTTCATTACAATATGGACATTGATTCCCTAAAACTAAGGTATATAAGAATCATCCCTAAGGATCAATCCCATCTCCCAATCCTCATCCTAGTTTCTCCATTGAACCTTTGTGTATCTTTAAGATCATGCCTTAACCATTGTTTCCATTTCCTTTAGGTCCTCGTATACGCGTCCATTCTCTCGAGTCTCCTCCTCAAGTGAATCATTTCCACATTCTAGATCTATATAGACTTTGACTCACTAACACTATGATACGTAGGAAACTTTTTTGAGGTTCACTCCCAATACAATCACCTTCACATAGGTTTATGGTTCCATCCCCATTAATTCTTCCCTTCGACACATAATCCATATCCATCATGATTTCACTCAGAAATCCACATCCTGGTGAAACCATGTAATCCATATTAGATTCAAACTATGTGTAGGAATTGTTCACCTCATTACTGTTTTTATCACCTAGGCCTCTAATATCACATATTCCCTATCATGTATTTCATTTTTTCCATTGCATACACCCTGATCCCAAGACTCACCCTCTCTAACTATATGGTTTTTGATCCTAACCTCCAAAACATGGTACATAGGAAGACTCTATGAGGTTGTATCCTAGTGAATGGTAAACTGTGGTATCCCCTTTGTTAGGATCCACCATCCTAATCCTCCCATTACAGTGCATATACTAGTCTTCATGGTGGAAATATTCTCTATTTTTGGACACACCATCCAATGTCTGTCCTTATTAAGCATTCAACCCCATCTATTAGGTAAAAATTCCAGGTGCTCTGTCATATGATTGTACCCAAATTATTCACATTCATTGGTTATCTGATAACTTTAATCCATCTCCGTAAGATCTTGAACTCGAAAAATAACCTATATTATATATGGAATGTCGAGTAAAACCTTGTACAAAAGAAGTTGAACTAAAATTACCAACATTTGTTATGGGATTCCTCGATCTTCCATCACCTTGATAATCACATTGATAAGGGAAATATAGGTGTACCAATGTTTTAGCGTCCAAACATGCCTACGATGCCTAACATGACTACTCTCCAGACCAAAGTTTACTGCACTGTGTTGACCCCTTAGGAATTTCATGATAGAAGAATCATAATGAGTAGGAATCCATAATGATTCGAAACTGGGGACAGTTTCATTAATAACATCTTAATCATTATGGGAGACCCATACTAAGCAAAAAATATGGAGGAGGAATCCACAAAAGAAGAGGCAAACATCTCATCATCCAATTTTGATCAATGGAAAAACATCCCTCTAGAGGTGACATATTCCACCAAACATTAGAATGCAGGAATATAGGTCACTATGAAACTCTAATCCAAAATCCCAAAACGTATCATGATGAGGATCATTTTAGCAGAATTGCTTCAAAAATAGTTACATATGAGGAATCTTATTCAAGGATTTGATGGTATGCTATTGGTATTATCATATAACCTAAATGTGTATTTTAATGATTAATAAATATTTTATAACTAATTATATGAAATGTGATAGATATAAGAGATTGTAGTTTCTTTAAAATTAATTATTATTTGTATTATCAGTGTGGAAATACAGTTTAAATATTTCAATAAATGAAATGGGTTTGAAATGAAAAAATTTAAATTATTTGGAAAATATAAAATCCATGGAGAAAAGAATATTATATTGATATAATGTTAAATTTTTACACAAAACCATGTAATAAATTGTCTTAAGGGGGTAGAAAATATTTTTTTGTATTGAATGGATTGTCAAAACAATAATTATTTTCAATTTCATTAGAAGAAGCTACATAATGATAAGAGTTTAATAGAAGTTTTATTAAATTTACCCCCACACTATAGTGTATAATATTCATGGATTGTGGGAAATATGATAAGTATTTCTCAAATATGATGTTTATAGATGGTGATCTATATGCTAAAACTCTTAATCCATGAGAAAAATATAAATATCTTGGGATTCCTATTTAAAATAATGGGATTGATAAAAATGAGTTGAAATGTGCACTTAACATCCACTATATAAATTCTAATGTAATATTTGTTTCTAGATACCCAACTATTTCATATCTGATGAATTTTATAAGGGAATAAAAACACCACCTCAGTTATTAGATGTTGAATTACAATTGAAAACCAATATGGTTTTATTATTATATTTCAATTTGATTCGTCTTCTTAGAGATATGTTAGTGGGATGTTTTTTAATATAAATCATTGTATCCTTCCTCAAGTTTAGTTTAATGTTGTCTTAGGCATGTATTTGAGTTTACTATATAAATCCCACATCAACATTCAAGGAAGATAAGTGGTATTTTTTATTCCATTCAAACCTTTAATCATTTATAAATGTGAATATAAAAAAAAATACCAATGGAAATATCACAAATTTTATCACCCCTGTTTCAAAATGGGTGTTTATCTTTGTTAGTTGAGGAAAAATAAACATCTTTTAGCAGTCTTTTTTGGATTTATTTATAAATTTTTGGATTATTTTCATATTATTATATCAAATTGTGATGTTTGGAAATAAATATAACTCATAAATAGTGTTATACCAATTTTAATGAAATTCTACAGAATGAAACCGATTGATTAATAGGAATAGAAGAAGAAAATATAAGAGATTCATGAAAAGGGATTTATTCGTACATGTTTCTCACAATGGGTGAACCTATGCTTTTTTTAAATAAATATAGATTAATTCTAATTTTCAATGATTATCACAGACTGAAAATGATAACCGTCATGAACTAGCTTCCTATACCGAATACTATTGAATTGATTGATCATATTCATGGACATAAATAAATGTACATTATTTACCTTTTTTAGATCATTAATTTTTGTTCATGAAGGATGAAATACAAATTAAATCATTCCATAACGTTTATGAACAATATTATTATATTATAACCCCATTCAGTATTTCTAATTACACTATGGTAAAAATGAATTGAATGAATATGTTATTTAGATTTTAGATTGTTTAGTATATGGTTAACATAATTGATGATATTAATTTTAAATAAAAGAGAACTTCAGAGCGTTAATATCCATTATGATGTTTATTAAAGATGCTATGGAAGAGTGGTTTTATGTAAAAATTTCAAAGTGTGAATTATGGAAAAGAAAGTATCATTCCTTTTTTATAAAATAACAATAGAAGTTATATATGGTGATCCATAAATTATTTAAGCCACTAATTGATTTCCCAGACAAAAAAATTATTATTTATATAATTTTTTTATTATGGATGGCTATTATAGATTCTTTATTGATATTTTCATGTGACTGACTAATCCTCTCACCTTGTTAGCTCAGAAGGGAGCCATGTTCCTTTGGATAAATTAATTAGAAGATAATTTCAAGTAATTGAAGAGAAGGATTTCTAGTGAATTTAAGCTTACATTAACCTATAGTGAAGGTTGTTTTTTAATGTATATTGATGCATCAATGAATGGATTGAGATACATTATTCTGTTTAATGATAGGGTTATATTGTTTGAATTAAAAAATATATAAAGATAATTAATAAATTACCCAACTCATACTTTGTAGTTTGGTGTTGTATTTTTTCAATAATGATTTGGATACATTATCCTTATTGTGGAATGTGTTATTTATATACAAATCATAATTTTTTAAAATTTATATTCACATTGAATTAGTATACCATGCCCTAGAAAAGATGGTAGGTGGTGATTAATGATTATGATTTCTAAATAAAATATGACCATGGGAAGGAAAACTTTTTAGCCATATCGTTTTTAAAAAATATCATACTACCTTGTCTATGATTACGATCTAAAAAGGTCTAATAGTTATGGATATTTAATATATAGATCATGAAATTTTAATAAAATGGGTGAAAAATTATCTTTCTCAAATGGGTGATGAACCATATATCCATGTAATTATTATAGAGGTATATATTGATGGGAAAAAACTATAGGAGAAAGTAAGAAAATGTTGTTGAATTTACCCTTTATTATGTTATTATGATATTTTCTAGGAATTTTGTTTTTTTCATCCATTCATGATTTAAATATTGATGTTTTGGAGACACTTCAAGAATTTCTCATTATGTATTCACCATGGATGTACACATATGTATAAATATTTCAAAAAGTATTTATAGTAAGATGGAATGAATAGAGGTATTGTAACATATGTAAATAAATGCTTCATATTTTATGAAGTTCTAGCTGGGAGATGTAAGTTTAATGGAATGATAAACCCATTACATATATCATAATAGAAATTGGAAAACAACACAATTTATTTCATTGTTGGACTCCCCAAAAAATATAAAGCGGATAATTATATATGGGTTGTAGTTTTTTATCTTAAAATGTTATCAAACATCATCACTGTCGTAGAATATTTCCCTTTGGATCAGCTTATTCTGATATAGATTTAGGATGTGGTAAGGATGCAAGAAATACCATATTCTATTTCTTATGACTGGGATCCATACATTAACTGAATATTTTGTATAATTAATTAGTAGAACCAAGATATAGAGATATTTTTCTATATTGAATATTATCCTAAGTTATATGTTTTTCATTATGAATAAATTAATTCTCTCAGATATAATATTTACAATTTTTCAATTTATTTCGATGGTTATTGGTATCATCACCTTCCAATATTAGTGTTTTATCTCAACAATATCTATCACCGATGCATTCAAATGTCTTATTATGAATCACTCTATTGAAATATGTGTAGAACTGTAATAGTATTAGATAATAATGGAGAAAATAATATATTGAAACAATATATAGATAAGGAATTTTCGATAGATTCAGATCAATTAAACAACACATAAATGTAGCTCATTGTCTTCAACAAATATATACCAAAAATTATCAATGTGATGTTGAGTTTGATGTTGGTTAAATGTTTTTTTTTTTGAGTTTATCTAAGTAATAAATATATGACATTTTTGAATAATTGAAGGGTGATATATAGATATATTTGAATTTTTGAGTTTCATGATCATGTATGAATTTTTTATTATTATCTGACTCTTCCACAGAACCTCTCTCACATTCATAACGAGTTCCATGTATCTCTCATAAGGATATGAATACCCAACCCTAAACATGTAATGAACATAGGTGTCATAAAACTAGATCGTGATAATTGTTATAAAACAATTTCCACCGTAGAATTTAGATTGTAGAGATAAATATCTAAGAGACATTAACACTCACATATCAACAATTTGTTTTAAAAACCCACTTATTTTATTAATATATATGGTATCCCGAGGATATGTTGAGGTATATATATCCAATTATTTTGTTTCAGAATAAATAATTTCATGGTAAAAAGTAATTTTACAGGGGGTATAATGTAACAACATGATATTTTATTAATCCTCTTCAAATAAATTTATATTTTTAGTAACGTACATTAAATGAAATAGTGAGTTTTAACGAACGAAGGTATACTATTAATATTTTTATTTAATCATAAAAAATATAGCATATAATTTTAAATATTTTAGTACAAGTAGGATTAACCAAATTTTGAAAATAATAATAGTCTTATATAAATAATATATGTTGATTAAAAAGTACTAAATTTTTAGTAATGTATTTATAATATTCCAAAATACCTATTTATAAAATTTATTTTTTAAAAATATAATAAAAATAAATTTTAGAATTTTTGGAAAATAATATTAAAACATTAAACTTATTATTGGAATAAAAAATTTAAAATATTAAAAGGGCGAATTTATTAGATATATTAGGAAAAATAATTACTTTCTATTGAATAGTAGGAAACACTATTTTTATTAAAACCCTCCCATTAAGTTAAATAATGTAAAATATGATATTTTGTTTCAAAATAGGTAAAATGTAAAAGATTCAATTTCTTTTATAGATATTCACAAAAAATCAATAGAATCAATTTAATAATTTTTTATTATATTAATTAATTATATATATATAAATATCCACTTAAGAGAACTGTTTTTTCATTGTGTCTACGAGTTTAATTTTAAATTAAAATCATTCATTTATCTAAATACAATTATTAAAAATGGATTACATATACAAAATATAAATAATTAATATTCTATAATAATTAAAATATAATTTTTTTATAAGGATTAATAAAAATATTAAAAATTAATTACTGTAATTAAGCTTAATGAAACTTTACTGGGGAATGATCTAAAAAGATAAGGGAAAAAATAACCAAATTTTTTTTCTAATTACAATTTTCAAAATATATTTATACATTATAATTTATACCATATGAGAATAATCCATTATTTATCCATTATTAATGTTTAAAAATGGGATCTAAATTTAAATTTCTAAATATTCATAGGTTGTTCTCTACCCCACTTATAAAAGGAAACCCCCAATCCTCTAAAATTTACATATCCAAAGCATGTTGGTTTGGAACATCGCTAAAATAAAAATTCTATAAATCCCAAAAAATTACATGTATAATTAATTATGATTTGAAACCCCTCCCGTGAAGGATTTTGGTTCTAACCTAAGGAGGTTTTCATATAAAGAGGTATCATTCTAAACTAAGCATTTGTTTTATTTCTTATTCCAATTCATTAAAATATTATTAAACTGTAATGATATAAATAAATAATTATCTACGATATTATTATATTAAAATATTTAAATAACATAACCTATATCCATATTCATCTCCACCATATAGGAAGCACATACAGTTATAGTGTGTACAATTAACTACACCCTTGCAAACTGAGGTAATTCATTTTCCCTAACCAACACTCACAAACTGATATAAGGATTGATTTAAAATATTTATGTTGTAATTTCAAAATAATTTTACTTCTATAATTATAATATCAAATTTACATTCTTATCTTCTCATCTATTAAAAAACAATTACGTTTCAAGTGAAAACATGTGGAATACCACCTCCACGAATTGATGTGATGTGTTTCTCATTTTATTTTGACATGTTCACAAATAAGGATTGATTTAATGAATATATTTGATATCTATGAAATATAAATGATTTGGTAAAGGTTATATTTTTTAACATTCCATTATATCATTTTTTGGAAAAAGGGAAATGTCGATCATGAATAGGTACGACTTACCTTCTCAATGAATGTTGTAATTAATTTACTATGTCTAAATTTAACGTATTACACTAAATACATATGTAAATGAAAAACTAATATTAATATAATGGATTAAAATTTTAAAATGATGGAAGTATAATCATACTAAATATATTGAAACGAAAAAGCCAAAATATATATTAAAGAAACAACAATTACACGAAACATGATTTTAACAATGAATTATTAATAAAAGGGTGATAAATGATTTTAAGTAAATATTACATGGTATGATATATATGAGTGTATTTGTGGAATTGTTTTATAATAATCCTTTATTGATTATATATTATGTTTGAATGATTATAATTTATTGTAATATAATAGGTTATGGATTTTTGTCTAAAATAGTCTTATTTTGGATAAATGTTATGTTATGAACCTATATTCTTCTACGAAGTGTATATATATTTTTTTAAATGTTATTTAATGATTTTATTAAATAAAATGATATTTAAAATTTCATTTAATTTTATTATTTAATGGGTCTTAGGAATAACATCTTATAAAAGTTATAATGTATATATGTTACAATCTCATTGTTTATAATGCTTTTTATGATTAATTTTCTAATGATGGAAACCGATCATCAATCTATCAAGATAAAAAATATTTTTATTCTACTCATTTTAGTCATATTCTTTTCCATTTAGTTTCAATTTAACTTATCAATATACCAAAAGAATAATTTTAATAAAAAATGATTTCATTTATCACTTTGGTGAAAAATGATTTCTCATTCATGTATATGTTTTATAAATATGTTTTATTGAATATTTACTCTATTCCCCAATGATATTTAAATGAAATATACTGTCATGTTTTATTTCTTAAAAAATTATTTAATTGTAATATTCTTATATATTTTTGAATAATGTATTTTTTACATTTTTCAAAATGATGTGAATGAATTGTATGTTTTATAGATCCCATAATCTTGAAAAATCAATTATCTGAATCTCTGAATACAATTTTTTAAAGATATTTTCAAATAAGAAGTTTCCATTATTACATTTGAAATTTTTAGCTTTTAATGATGTTATTTCATAATTTATTTTATATTTTCATCAAAATGGTTTATTCATATTTTTATGGAATTTCTAATATTCAATAAAATTTATTTCTAATAATGTTTTATAAAGGATACGATTCAATGGTAGCATCCTTATTCATTTTCCTGATGGTTTATGGTCACAATGACATGTCTTTTATGAATTGGGATTCTTTCCCATATGTAATACAATAGTAAGTTGTATACGAAACCAACCTTATTGTTCACTGATTATGATATGATGAATGTTTTATGATCTTAAGGCACACAAATGTAAGGATTTTGTGTGGTTAATATGTTAATTATCCCTATAATTATTTGGAAAATTATTTATGTCAAATGATCTCAAAAGGATACATTGTTTTGAATCCCATTATTCAAAAAAATGGTTACACCAGACTTTATCCCATGTTTGATTGAAGAGGGTTTACATTAGGATGTCACAACCACAAAACAAGACAATACACATATGTTTATCCCAATCCAAAAATTAGGTGGTACAAGGGAGGTTATACCATGAACAAAATAGGGTGAAAATGATTTTTCCCAAGAAAAGGTGAGATAAATGGGTTATTAAGAAAGACGTAACATGTTTTGAATGTTTTGGTGGTAACCTTGACATTATATCTTTTTATTTGAATTTGTAATCGACAAATAAATTTCATTGGGAAATGGTTTGACCTCATTATTAATTCTATAAAATATTAATTATAGTTAATATCTTTTTAACATCAATGTTTTATTCAAGGAAAAATGATTTAAATCCTATATATATATAGGGTTTGGTTTTGAAATGATATTCTAATGTTCTCAAAACCTTATGGTCAATATATGTTGATATCACACGTTTTTTACCTTATTAAGAATTTGAGCTCACCCTTTCATATGTTTATATTCACCATGTTATGAAGAATGGTTTTATGTATGATATTTCTAATATAGATGGTTTTTTTGAATAACATAGTACGATATTATGTAGTTCACTTATGAACCAGTTGATTGCATGCAAACATTTCCAAATTCACTAAACCATTATGGTTTTGAGGTGTTTTTTTGAATAATCAAATTAATATTAATAATTTAATATGTAATATATTTTTTGCAACGGCAGGTTCTATATTATTTTCATTTAAAATGAAATTTATTGTAAACTGAAATATTTTTATCTTTTTCAAATATTAAATATTTAAAAATGAAATTCTTGATTTTAGAAATGTATTTTAATGGATTATTTTTTTAAAAAATATAATTAATTTTTTCATCACAATCAAATTTGGTGAAAATAAATCTCTATTATAAATTTCTGTATAGAAATCATTTTTTTGAATGCGTAAATTTTTAAAATAACTATCATTGGTAAAGAATATAATGAAAAATATTATTTTATGTATTTTTCAAGAATTTAAAAAAAAAATTATAGTGATTTATATAATTATCCCAAAAGAGGGTTTTCACCTATTTTAATATCATATGATATTTTTTAGGATATGAATGGGTAATTATATTACTCAACCATTGACATTAATTCTATAAATGGAATATGTAATTCCACACTAATTTTTTTTCATGAAATCTATATATCTTCTCTGAGTGAATTTAAAAATGATGGGAATGTAATTGTTCTATGGTTTTTATAAAACATATATGTAAGGACTATGATTGGTGGGTTCCTATAATTCCATCTAGTAAAATATTATCAAGGTCACCATTTTGTGATATGTATATGAGGGTACAATAATGTTCTCCTTCTAAAAAGAAGTGTGAGTTGTGACTCACGAAGACATGGGTGGGACTATTAATTAATAATGATGTGGGGGCACTAGTTTCTCATCATGATGTCGGTTAAATTGGTAACTCCGAATACATGGGTGTGAGTAGTGACTCACAAGTCCATTTATGTGATTAGTGACCCATATAGCCATGGGTGGATGTAGTGGTTGTTGATGGTGTCAGTGCATGGAGTGACTCATGAAGACATATGAAAATGTTGCGACAGACAAAGGGGTTGGTGAATGTAATTACTCACTAAGGTGATGATTCAATATGATTATGTTTGATCCAATATTCATTGAGATGTTATTTTTCATAGTCATGTTATATACTTATTTTTTATTCCTAGGATTTTTCTCTATGGCTCATGAATATTATAAAATGATTCAATAACCTTTTTCTTATGGTATATGTTTTTTCTTAAGAGATTAAATGCCTTTATATAATAACTATGCTAAATAATTGTTTAAAGGCAGTTAAAACACTAATAAAACATTCATCGGTGATTTAGGAAAACCAAAGCTAAATCGTGTGTCAGCATACCTTTAAAAGAGGTTTTTCCAAATTGTCATAAAAAATTTAGTGGTTGTTTTTTCAAATCAGGGGAATCATTCAACAGTTGTTAAACTACCGTTAAATCATTTCACGGTATTTTAATACTTTTAGTTATTAAATTTTTTGAAACATATCAAAATTATTATTATTATTATTTTATAATTTTTTTCATTTAACTGAATAACAATTTTTTATTAATATTTTTTTTTTATTTATTTTTATATTAAATTAAATTAAATTTTATTAAATTTATTATTTATTATTTTTTTAAATATCTAATTCATGAAATTAATTCGTTTTTTTGTATTTATTACTTTGCACATGCACATGCACATTTCATGTATAGAAGTTCTCCAATGAGTGAGATTTAAACCCCTACGTCTTGCTTATTCTTAAAAGACTTCACGAGTCCACTAGGATATTCATGTTGTGAATTTATAGAATTTAATATACTTATACATTTTTTCCAAGAAAAAATTAATAATAAATAATAAGAAGATAAAACCAATATAATTTATAAATAATAATTATTAATTAAAAAATAATAATTAATAATAAATAAGTTATAAGTAATTAGTAATAATTAGTATGTAATCTTTCATAATTACTCATTACAAATTAATAATAAAAATATAGATGAATAATATATAAATATAGTATAAATTAATAATAAATATATAAGTATATAATATAGTAATAATTTATAATTATTAAGTGGGTAATTAATAAAATGATGATAATAAATTAATAATAAAATAATAAATCTACTAAAAAATAAATAACACATAACTAAATAAAATAAAAGTTTAGAAAAAAAATAAAAAATTTGTTTTTAGTTAATAATAATTTAAAAATGATATTTAAATTAATAATAATGAAATAATAAAAAAGATATTATTAGTAAATTATTAAGAAAATAATATTAAATTAATAATAAACTAATGAAAAATGAAAAATAAATTAATAATTATTGTTTAGATAATAAAAATCTAATATATAAATTACTAATTGATAAATAATGACAAATAATTAATAAATAAGAATAAATACAAATAAATTAATAAATTAGTAAATTAATAAATAAATAATTTAATAAGTTTATAAATAATAACAATAAAAAATAAAAAATAAAAAAATAATTAATAATTAATAATTAATTAATAATAAATAATAAATAAATAAATAAATAATATATTCTAATGAATAAATAATAATTAATGATTAAATAAAAATAAATAATGGACGAATAAATAATTAAAAAATAATAAATAAAGAGAAAATTGAGAAATAATAATGAAACAAAAAATTAATTAGAAATGAATAATAAATATTAATAAATATTTAATAAATAATAAATATATAATAAATATATAATTTATATAATTTAATAAAAAATTGAAAATAGATAAATTATAATTAAATATTATGATAGTAAAAAAATATTAAATAATTCTTTATAATTGAATAAATAGTTACTAATAATTAATAAATAATAAAATAATAAAATACATAATGGGAAATGTATCTATAATGAAAAATTCATATAACCAAATTCACATAAATATATATAAACAAAAATTCATGTTGCAGAACTGTTTATAATCACAGTAATATATATAATTTTATATTAATATAAACACACACACACACATATATATAATTAAAAGTGTATATATTTATATTTACACAAATATGATATTAATTTTTTTGAAAAATAAATAGGTTTTAAAATGTTCAAATGTACATAAATATACAAAAGTATTAATAAATTCATATAATCAAATATATATAATTTAGAATTAATTACCAAAAGAGGGGAAAAAATAATTACAACACCATCAAATCAATATGAATGAAAATATAAATATTTATCTTCTTATCAATTCACATGAATATTTATATATCCACATTTTTTACAGATGTATCTATATATATTTATATAGTTTTACTGTAAATTCATTTCTTTTCTATATTTAATGATAATGAAATATTTATATAATTTTTTTATATATGATAAATACATACATATTATAAATATGAAATTTTATATTTATATATCTCAAATGCACAAACAAATATATATTAACATTTATTTATTTACTTCTATAAGAATATACCCAGTAATAATGAATTTCTTCCAGACATACTAATATTTTTATATAAGAATATTACTTATATAGTTATGTATATGTATATGAAATTTAAATATTTTTTTTATTGTAAATTAAATATATAATTAATTATTTTAAATAAAATGAATAAAAAATAATTTTCATATATGTTATTAGCGTTTAAAAATACATTTCCTTATAAATATATATTTATCCAAGTAAATTATTATGAATAAATATGAAAGAATATATTTTTTTAAAATATAAATAACACTAAACTGTGAAAAATGATAAAAAATCAAAACTATAAAATCAAAATTCATGTAAGCCTAGGGGATAAAATCAGTATCTAATAAAAAAATCAATAAGACCCCATTATAAAAACCTATAATTTTGATAAATTTTAACAAATTAGGATATCCTTATTAAAAGTTAGTTTTGGATGCCTTTTATATCATCTATTGTATCAAAAGGCATTATCAGGGTTTTCAGAAACCTATTTCATAAAAATCATGACATGACAAGATTTTGCACGTCTTAGAGCCCAAACAAACACCGAGATCAAAAGTAATTTTTATTAGATGTTAATGATTGAATATTTTCTTTTCTTAAAACTCTAATAAATCTTAGTATATTATTAATTTCATATTTATTAAAAAATGTGGTTTTAGTTCATTTTAGAAAAATCGATTTGACTAGATGTGGATCTAAAATAGTCTACTAGATAAATTTGTTTGTTTAATTTATATCAATTGTTGATTTTAAAATTATTTATTCTTTTATTATAAATTATTATTAAAAAATAATTATTGATATTGATTAAATCAAAGATTATAATTTTTAAAAATTATATACAATAAAATTTATATGACTGTATATAACATATAAGTAATAATAAAAAAAAAATCAAAATTAAATATTAAATTTTTAATATTTTATATATTTTTTCTTTAATTTCATGATGGTTTTTTTAAAAGTTCCACTAAACATATATTTAATTTTGTTAAAAATATAAAATAAGAAAAATAGTAAAAAAAACATTTATTTGGGGTTTTATAAATTTACATTAAAAGACTACTGTGAAAAACCCACCACTAAATATTTTTTATAACATTTTCTTATAGAAAAATATTATTGTCAAATTTTAATGTTTCTGTTGTCATGTTTCCAAATTGTCATATATTTTAACAATTGTTGACATAGTTATAAATTTAAATCTATGAGAATTGTAGGTAATACTTTTTATGCTTCATTTACAAATGTTATTCTATCAAATGGAACTTATGTGATGTATATAAGAGGTTCTAGTGTGGTTTATATATGAAAATAATCATGTATTTTCAAAATATTTATCCACTATAACTGATTAAATAAGTCACCAAAACATCCATTCTGTGAGATCACATGATTATTATGAGATGAAATTTTTTCTAATGGAAATTATTTACAAAAAGGATATACAATTCGTGGGTCATCAAAGTTGTTATGAAATCTTATATGTGATGTTTGTGTTTATAGAAATGTATATGAGAGTGTTTTTATAGGGTGATATACATTCTATATTAATTTAACATTATCCTAGAAAATTATTATAGAGTCATTTCCTCTATTCAATAACACCATTAAATTGAGGTTCCACATATGAAGAAAATTAATATTTAACATCAATGTATGATCAAAATGAATTAAAATCATGATTTTTAATCATTATATATTAATCACTTATTAATGAAAATTTTATAGATATTTTTCAATCTGAACCAACCTATAAAATATTAAAAAACAGAAAAACCATTGTGAGGTTCCCTAAACCCACACTCCCAAATTTAATTAAGAATGAACATTATTTAAAAAATTTCTTCAATATATATTGTTATTTCTCTGAAAATAGTACATTTAATTTACCTTAATATTATTATTTATGTATTTTCTGATAAAAGAAATAAAAATATGTGGAAAATTTCAGTCTTTTTATTTTGAGAGTAGATGCAGAAAAACACATTTTTTCCCATTGTGTCCATTGATCTATAATAATTCCATAATTTAATTCCTTTATGACATGTTATAGGTTAATTTATTCATAATAAAAAAATTGGGATAAAGAATATAATAATGGGGTGATATTAGATTCGTAATAACTTGAAAAATCACAATGATTTAAAGGTGGTTGATTTATAATTATGTCAGAAATATCAGAATGGGAGAAAAATATGATAAAATAATCCTGGAACAATATGAATTATCCCAATTCAAGATAAAACCATGTATAATCTAGAAAATATATAATATTACATGGAATAAGATAGCGGAAAAATTATATAATATAATGGTTTCCATTTCGCATAATCATTGATATATAACTAAGAAATGTGGAAGAAATAAAAAAATGAATCAAAACTAAGTGGATCTGGAATTAAATCAGGATTCTCAAAGATGATTATGAATGACATCTAATTATTAGTGTTTACTTTTGATTGATTCATATTTTCTATATAAAACTAGAAATTACATCATATTTCATCTAGGGGAATATATATTACATTATGTTTACCATTTGGTATTATGTCGTATATCTTATTTCCTATAGTGTATAATGAATCATTATTCATTGACTATTACCGTTTGATTTTCTATAATGACATTCCTACAACATTGGTGGGATATATAATTATAGGAACCCCCTTCACATAATGAAAACAGGTCTTCTATAAGATATCAGTCATTCATAATATCATGAAACCAATAGAATGAAAAGGTGTTTCCGGACATTTCTATATTTTACCACTAAAAATGAAATCAAAAGTTAAATCATTTTATATGTAAAATATAATAAAATAAATTGGGAATTTCAAAATCGAATTTAGGGTGTGATTGATAGAACATTACACTAAATTTGAAAGATATTTATTATATAAATAGTAAAATAGAAGTCCAACCATAATGAGATTTTTTAGATAACATTTTAGAAATTGTTCATATTGATAAAATGTTATTTGTTATATTCAAAAATATATTTGTAGATTTTAACATTATTTTTATTAAAAAACAAATTTATATAAATATAATTAGTTGATATTTAAAAAGTTTTTTTACATATAAAATTTAGAGTGGATTAAAAAAATAATATTTAAAGAGAATTTAATTTAACTATTTTAAAAATTCCTTTTTTAAAAACTACATCATTACAAGGGTAATAAATATTCCCCTATAAAATAGGTTAACAAAAATAATAATATCTTGTGAGATAACACATATTTTTGTATTAAAAAATTATGATATTAGTGGGAAGAGAGAACATGGACTTGGTAAAGAAAGAGATTATTAGAGTAGTTGATAATTATTAAAAATAATGTTATTCTATATAATGTTATACTAACTAAATCTGTTATAATATATTACTCATATCAATAATAAATATTAACTAAATTATACTATAGTATATTTCATTTCTAAAAATGAATCCTAAACAATAAAATTTTAGAAAAATGAGTTTTATTTATTAAAATGATTATATTAGTTATTTAATAATAATAAGTGAATATTATTAATGTATTATATTTAATAAGTAATTTTTTCCACACATATTTCATAATATGGTAACCTTTATTTATTCCCACCAATTAGATGAATACATTAAAATGTTTATATTTATTTTAATATAACACGTTGATCATCATTTTGATTTAGTGTTTCATGTTGAAAAAGTCATTCAAAATAATTTTAGTTACGGAACATATTTCATAAAATATTAGGGAGTTAATTCCATAAATTTTAAATAAGTTACATGTTCAAAAATTTAGTTTTCACTATAAAATATAAATATATAATGACATTCATAGGATTGAAAAGACTAAAGATTATAATTTAATCTCACAAAAAATGAGTAAGACAGTAAAAATATCATTTTCCTTTTCTTAAAAACCATTAATTAATGTTGTAACCATTTATTAAAATATGGCTTCATATATATCTTTATGGCTTATGTGTTTATAGATAAATACCATTTAAAACATTATTTTTTGTATCCTAGTTAGTACAATATAATAAATTTAAAATGGTTACAATAATATACAATAAATTCAATGTAATAACCATATCAATATTAAAACATAATCAATGACATATTCTCCTATGAATCATGAATTTTTATATGTATTACATTCAATTCAGCAATGATACAATTGGATTGACATTTAACTTCTTTGAAATATTTGTTCCTCAGTTATAGTCTTATTTTTTAATATAATTATACTTTCTATATGTTATATCCAAAACATCCATTTAAATATATCAAAATGGTTTTTGAATAACATAAGAACAAATCAATGAATATCCATTCATAGTTTCAAACTAGGTGTGCAGTTCATCCTATACTTGTACACAGAGTGAATATCATGTTAGTACCCAACCATCCTATTTAGTGCTATTACCCATAGACATATCAATTCAAGATATTTTACCCACTTATCTATATATTTATAATGATCTTTTTGTTATGAAATTTAAGTCAATAAAAAATAAAATGATTCTTTTCTTTACAATTTTCAAGCATTTACCTATGTTCTCCACTAATGTTATTTAGTATAAATCCCAAAAAATTACAAAAAAAATCATCATAAATAAATAAACTAATAAAAATTATATATCTGAAAAATAACTAAGCCTTTATATAATATAAATTATGGTACCCTATACCCAATTTATACAGTTTGATATTTATATGAAATCATGAATAATTTGTTTTTTTATAACAACTGTGAAAAATGATGTTAAAAAATTTATATATTTCACGTTAATTTCATAGAAATAATATTGCTTATAAAATATCAAAATCATATAAACATATAGATTTTAATTATGTAGATATTATATATGTATATATATTATTTTACAATACTTTTTAATAATTCAGTATAATGTCACCATAATATAATTTTATAAAAACATCTTATAGTATAAACTATTATTTAAAAAT
This sequence comes from Viscum album, assembly GCA_963277665.1. Lineage (NCBI taxonomy): Eukaryota > Viridiplantae > Streptophyta > Magnoliopsida > Santalales > Viscaceae > Viscum > Viscum album. The sequence goes on along the minus strand of OY728158.1, from coordinate 813,428,072 downwards.
GGGGATTGAAAACATAATAATGGGTTGTGCTCAAATGTTTTTAAAGGTAATACTTATCAAATATTACAAGAAATTTAGGTCATGAACTTGTAATAAATACCTAAATTGGAAGAATATATAATTAGAAAATCAGAAAAAATAACTTTATTCACAAGTCAAGATAAATTAACATGAAATATAAAATAAGTGAACATATACTATGGAATACTAGAGTAGAAACATGAAAAAATATACATGATACCTGATGTATAACTATAACCATATAACAATCATAATATAGAAATAAGATAATAATTTAAATCACCACACAATGGATAAATAATTACTTTTTTATTTATATAGATGATCAATAATTACATTCAATTTCTAATTATTTAAATTTGAATTTGTGTATATTTCACTTATAGGATAATGAAAAAATATTTATTTTTTATTATTATCTCATGAGATATAATGATTTTAAAAATTCAATAGTGGGATATATAATTATTGCAAAACCCAAAAAAGAATAAAATATTTAACACATGTCCAACAATATATCATCATTTCAGTATATCATGAAATACCATAGAATGAAAATGTGATTCATAACACATCAAAATATTATAATGTAAAATGAAATCATTCATTAGATTGATTAATACCACAATAACAAATCTCACCAAACAATTAAATAATAAATATATATATATATATGGTGATGAAACATTACTCCAAATTAAAGATATATTTTGGAGATAAAAATTAATTTGTAATTCAAACAATGAAGATAGATTTTATAAAAAAGTCATAATCTTGTCTTAAAATAATGATGTTAAAATATCCTTTCAAATGTTTTTTTAGATGGTGACATGAAAAACTTTTTCCAAGTCACATTGAAATAGTTATCATTATTTTATCTTATAAAAACAAATGTTTTCTAGGGGAAAGGTTGATTGGAAGACATAAATATGAACACTAAAAGACAACTTCATTTTTATTTTTCATAAATACATTTTTTGAAAATTTATCTTAAAAAGTTTAACAATTCATTCTTTATAAAAGTAGAATGTTGAATCATTAATATCCAATGATATAATATATATAAGGATTTAAGAATAACCAACAATGATATTGGATGGATATGATAAAATAGATATGAGGTATAAATAAGATCTTAATGAGCAAGTCAATTAGTCTAATAATTTTTATAATATAATGAGAATAAAACTCTTCCAAGAAGAAGAAAATAATAAACATTTTCATTTTTAATGATATATAATGATAAATAATAATATAATTGAAATATAATGTGTTATAAACCATACATTTAAGAACAAATATTGAGATGGAGAATTCTAATTCTAATAAATGATATTTGAAGTAATTTAATTTCATACCAAATTTGTATCTATCGAATCAAAATACCATGATAGATATATCGTGATTTGTATTTATAAATCCCATAAATTTAATTATGAAAAAATAAAAAATAAAAAATGTTGTATATACACACTAAAATAAAAAATATGTTGTCAATATGGAACATATCTCAATGGAATAAATATCTTAAGGGAAACACTTACATCTTTACTAAATTTTCATTCAAAAAACATTGAAAGAGAAAAAATAAAATTGAAATTTAATTACCATGATTAAAATTTCAGCATTGTAAAAAACATATATATTATTTTTATACTCAATAAAAATCAAAAAGTTATATAATAGAAATAATTTCTGAAGGAATAATGTTTTAGAAGAAATACCCCATATGTTTACATCCATATTCTATGAAAATTATTCCACATAATGTATAATGAGATAAAAACCTAATAATTTTTTTATCAAATTTATGTGTCCCTATTAACTTATTGGTTTCTTCAATTACAATAATACACTACCAATATATTATTATGTTAATGATTCTTTTCATCATCACATGTTATTATCTTCGATGGTTTTATACATTTGTTTTAATAAATATGTTTACCAACATTATTTTCTAAAAGAATTATCGTTATAATAATATTTGAGGAAAAAAATTGAATTTACAAAATCATTTCAATGTCCCATTATCATTATATGAGATTTATATTTATGATTCAAGAAGGTGAAATTTCTAACAAGTTTGTTTCAAGTAATTAATTAATTTTAAAAAATTAATTTTTAATGTTCCTAATTTTTGATAAAATAATATATAACTCATATTAATGAAATATATTAATTATTAATTTAATAAGTATTAACAAATTTTTTTATATTCATTCATTTCTTATTCAGAATGAAAATAAACACATCATCAATAGAGGATACAGTAATTATATAATATACCCAATGATTTAATTTTATAATGGATGGAGTTATTAATTACACATAATTTTCATAATTTTTTTCATTAATAAAGTCATAAATATAATGTATTTTCATTATTTATATACATATAAGAATCAATTAATGGATGTGGTAACTAATAAATCTTGTCATTCATGGAGTTAATGGTCCACACATACATACAATCAATGGTGTCAATTTACATAAAATAAGAGAAATTTAGATAATTTTTATATCAATATAGACTGTTAATAATACTATAAATATAATTTATTTTCATTAGATACACTATTTTATCCTTTCATGCAATTATTTCAGGAAACAATAAGTACATTATTCTGGGATTCGGTTGTCCACAAGTACACATGGGAGATATTATTATTATTTATATAAAGAATGGATGATGTTAGAGAACTATTTCTCCATCTATATAATAATTTTTTTTCAATTTAGGGATACTAACATAATTTCATTAGTATTTTATAATATATTTTTAATAATAAATTAAATTACTTAATGATAGGGAAATTAAAAGTAATGAATTTTTAAATTATACCTTACTCTTTAGAATACACCCTTCTTATATTGGGATAATATTTTGAGGGTTTAGTATTGATGATAAAAAACTTATACACTATTTCTAGGAGTTTTGGGGTGAGAATAGATTATTTTGTTTAAAAAATGGTATTTTTGTGTGAGGATAATTTAGTTTTTGTAATAATCCTTATAATAGTGTTAGGAGTTACATTATTATAGTAACTCATATTTTATATATGATATATTATTTTTATTCAAAAATAATAATATTCAATATATTAACATATTTGGTAAATTATATTAGAAACATATATACAATTTAATTATATTATTTGTTTAAAAGTGATCAAAATTAATTCTAAAATAATAATTGAATATGAAACGAAAATAAATTTTATAGTGAAAATTACAGTAGTTGAAAAATATCAATCATTGATTTATATATTAAATAAATATTTTAATCATAGAATGATACATATAAAATATAGTTCTGTTCAATTTAATGGATTTATTACTTTTTTATACTAATTATACATCCAACTGATTTCGTACATAGATGATTTTTGATAAAAAAAATTATTTCTCACTCTTCACCCATAAATAATGTTTTTAGAAATATCTCAAAAAATCATTCCTATATAATTTTTATATGATGAATGAAAAAATGAATTATATTATTTAAAATTCATATTATAATACAATTTATCTTTTAAATGATTTTATAATATATAATGAAACATATTTATATAGAAAAAATTTCATTTTAAGTATTTTTTTCATATAATGATTTCTGTATGAATTAAAAATAATATTAATTTCAATATATTATTAATTTAGAAAATATATATTATCCTTCCTCAATTGTAATATATTTAGAATCTCAAATTCATGGCAATAAATTGTAATATTTTGAAAAATATATTTCAAATAAAAAATGATCTTATTGGATGATTAGTAATTTTAATAGATTATTATTATTGACTTTTTACTAAAAAAGACCTTATTTTTTTATACATAAAAATATTTTACAGTGAATATACTTCTATTAAAGACATAAAAATTAATGGAAGCATAATAATTGTAACAGTTTTCTTATAAGAATATTTATTATATCATATTTATTCCGAGTTTTATAAGGATAAATATATTCATCATATTATTTAATTAAAAAAATATTTCCAAAAATGTTTGGATGATACTATTTTCTATTATTATTTTTGTATATAAACACTTGTAATTCATAAAAATTCATCGAATGACTCTTTAATAAACGATTTCTTACTAAATCATCCTATTATGGTTATTATAAATAGATCCATGTGGATATGCTCTAAAATCCCATTGGTTGCAACATAATTAACGGATATATAATGAATATCATTGAACGAACATTTTTCAACAATAAAATAACTTTATATCATCAAATTTAGTTTAATAAAAATATAAAATTATAATATTTCTAGACAATTACTCATGGAAAAATATTATATTATCCCTGTATTATTGGAAAAATCTCAAACTAAATAATTTTATAATTAAATTTTTTTAATTTTTATTTATAATATGGATTAATATATATATTATATACATTCTTTGTTATATGCTATCTAAATTTTTGAAATATAAATTTATTATAAAAATAAAAATTGTTAGAGATATCAATAGATAATCCATTACCTGAATGTTGAGATATTATTTTCCATCCTTGCTTCAAGACATAAATATTAAGAAAAATATTTATGACGATCGAATTTGTATCTCAGACATAGCTGACTCCAAATTATTTTTCATCCAAATTTCTACCAAATATAAAATATCGTCTATAAACGTTTTATAAATTCTGGCTGTTTGAGTAGTCTACACTCATATGAATTAAATATCCACAGTCAATGTAAATTTTTTAATGGTTTCATTATTTGATTTTTCATAAACAAAAATAAAACAAATATTTTTTTGTTCCCATATTATCAAAGTTCATGTTTTGAGAATAAATAAATATATAAACACCAATATCTATATAAACTGAGTACACTGTTAACCCTTTGATTTTAAAATGTATTAAAAATTAAATAAAGTTTTAATTTATCTGTATTTAGGTTCCAAAATGCAGATTCATTTTCATAATGGTAATTTATTACATAAAAAATTCATGTATGACCCCATTTAATATTTTACGGGGTCTAGATTTTATATATATAGAAACATAACCACAAAAACCCCACATCACCATTGACGAAAATCACACATTTTTCATGATGGATTTTTCATGGTAGGGAAAAAATTTATGCTTCAATGAAAGATGAATTATTATAGATAAATTATTTTTTTTGTAATTTTTTCATCATAATATAATGTCTCTAAAACCCCACTTTCATTATCTCACCAAATAATTTGAGGCATAGGGAACTGATTTAGGTGATTTAGCATTTATTTGGGACTCAGTAGATTTTATAATGACAACATTTTCCATTTGGAATATTACGACATTAATTTCTCAAGGACATTATAGAGAGGATCTACAAGATCAATTCAATTTATTGGGATCACTATCCTGAAATAACCCATTTAACTATGACATACCTCATTCATTACGATTAAAACTAATTCTCAGTATCATATTATCTATGAAAATTAACAATGACTATTAGATGAGGTTTTAATATTATGTAATCATTTTACATTCAGACAAAACATGTTTAGGAATGAAAATAAACCATTGTTATTGGGTTTATTATCTAACAATATACATCATTTTGTTTTAACTCCACTTATAACCAATTATCCTATAACATATCTATGAGTATGTTATAAGAAATAAACTAATAATATTTATCCAAACACATCAATGAATTTCTTTATGAAAATATAAATAACTATCCTGTAATATTAATCTTAACTAAACATGATTCTATCGTGTAGATTAGTTTTTTTGAGAGTATTTAAAAACAAACTTTAATATAAACTCCACATTGATAATGTCTCAATTGAGATCATATCATACCTCCCCTCTATTAATTCACATAAGAAATAATCTTCATATATCAAAACTCATAAAATACATCAATTTTCTAGGAATCCTTATATTTTTCTAGTTATACTTTCCTAAAAATAGTTGTTATAATAGTATAATAAAATAAAAAGGGACATATTCTTGAATGAATATATTTATACTATCAAATCAATGATAAATGTTTTCTTATGGTAATATTCTGATTAATTAGGTTTATGAAATGTTATAATAAGAATCAAAAATACATGACAAGAAATGAAATCTTTATAATTTAGAATAAATATAACATCCAAATTGAGACCATATTTATTTATGACTTTTAGAATAAATAATTTAAAATGATTTTCAAATTATTTAGATAATATTTAGAGTTGAAATTTATATTTATATTAGTGATAATGTTTAATTCTAGGAGTGGTCTATTAAGGGTGGTAGATGGGTCATTTTATAAGTGAAAATGTTGGTCATTTTCTAAGATAATCATTGATTTTTGGTTAATGATTGTAATTTGATGCGACTTATGTCTGATAAATGGAAGAGGTATATAATGTGTGGTATTTACTCCATATATATATATATATTAAATTTATAATATAATAAACTTTATCTTATTTCTTATTCACTAATATATTTTGATATTTTCCATGCTAGAATATTTTTATCCAAAAAATACATTTTAAAAATAACAAAATTTCAATATCATAATTTAAAAAATGTAATATTTTTCTAATTTTGAATCTATAAATTTTTTAAAATCTAATAAATTTTGATAATGTAACTAAAAATGATTTTTTAAATCATAATTTAATTAATTTATAAATAATGCATTCATATTTTCATTTTTATATCTAGGATTAAAACTATATATATAGCTATGATTTTTTATAAATCTGATTTTATAATTATTATATATTTAATTTATATTTTAAATTATTAAATTTATTAAAATAAAAAATTGATAATAAAATATATTTTTTAATTATAAACGAAAAATTTATTGCATTTATAATTAAATATAAATATATTTGATGATTTTAATTACATAATTTCTTGACACATTCTCATATTCATAATATGTGGACTATGAATGAGAGTTTTTTACGGAACCATGATTTGATAGTACTCATCATGAAACTATCTAAAATGAGACTTCCTTTTAACCCAACATATTGATGTATATATTCAACCGATTTTAATGAAAACCTTAGCAACCATACCTTTGCCTATAGATTTGAAAAATATACCATGGAAATAAATCTAGTAATACCATTTGTAATATATTACACCTTATAAAAAAAATTCTTGTTAATTACCATTACATATATACACACTATAGTAGATTAATTTATATTTAAATAATTTTTTATCTTTTAAATCATTTTAAAAAATAATAGGAATTTATAAATAATATAAATGAAATGATATTTTTCAAAAAAAAAACTGTAGCATTAACTATTCTGCAAAAATGTCACTTTTTTGGAAAATCCAAAAAACTGAATACATGATAATTTTCATATTATGATTTCAAAAATGATGATAATTATCAAAAATAAATGTCCCAAAATTTCTAAATATTTATTTTAAATTATGTTTTAAAATTTCTAATAAACAATCTTTTAGAAAAAATAATGATTCTTAAAAAAATTATTTTATCATTAGAATGGATATTATTTAATTTATAATAAACAGATGACCATAAATATTAAAATTTACTTATTTATATCCATATCCATCAATTTAGAAACTAATTTATTACCTAATACTCTATTATTTATAATTTTGAATTATAATGGTGTGTTCCAAAAATTATCGAAGAGATTAAATATAATGAATTATATTTAGTGGGTTGTTTAAGATAAATGTTCCAAATGAAATTAGCTATGAAATGAATTATTATTCCTTTCGTCTCATAGGTTCTTACTAACATCCAATTTGACCACTTCATTATATGGATCCATAAAACTAAAACACTCTATTACAGATATGAATTCATGGGTATAAGCCTTTTGGACATGTATAAACTCCGTTGTAGGTCAATACTTTGGGAGATGGATAATATTTTATTAATGCCTAATTAAATATATGGGATTAAAAATATACACCACCACCACCTCAATAACAATTGAAAGTAGTTTAGAGGGAAATTCAAAATGATCCATTATCCCAAAATTATATAAAATTTCAAATGTGGATGAACATATTCTTGGTGACGAATGGAGATTGCAAAAGATTATGAGTCCCAAATATTGATTATGAATTTCAAATATTATTGATGTTTTAGTTTAACAAATAAAGTACATCATGGACATAGATCCCAACATTACATGCTAGGTATGATTCATTAAAATTTTCTTTTTCATTTATTATGATATAAAATTTTATTTTTTGTTTTTATATTGAATATAGTTGTTGAATATATTTTTTTTATTTCTGTTATTAATGATATAATGAATTTATTAATATCTTTATTGATGTATCCATGAGGCTTCAGATTTCAATCAGATCATTTAACAACATTTAGGATTATTCCATGCCTTGAATTGAGAATTAGGGGTGACTATATATTTCTTGTCTTACAAATGTGGATATTATATATCACTTTTTAATCTATGAAATTAAAGGTATACGTTATGTTCTATATGTTTTTGATGAATTCATATATGGATTAATATATCTTTACTATTTTATTAGTTGTTTACCACAAACATATGTTATTTTATAAAGATAGACTCATTCATTTAGTGTGAAAAAATTAATCTTTTAATTAGGATATAAATTTAATAAACAAAATCATTATAATTATGTATAAAAAAATCTGTAAAGAATGATGAGGTAATTATTATAAAGTATGTAACAAATTTCAATTATGTATATATATATATATTATTTATATTGAATATCTGAGATGCTACGATCATAAAAATATGAAATCACATATTCCTTAATGATTTGTTATTATCCAGACCATGATCATAAAAAAAGGTTATCCACCTATGCGGTCAAGCTAAACAAGGTATATCTTGGATTTTACATTGTAACGAATGAAATAAAAATGTGAAAATATATTTTATTTTGGTGTAAAACTTTGATAAATGTATGTTCCCTGTGATTTTAATTTGTTTTATTATTTGAGATTTTGTTTTTGGGGTACACAATCCAGATGATTCTAGATGGATTAGGTTACACACTGAATAATTCTAGGTAAATCAATATCAGGGATTTGGATAATAAGTTATCGACCATACTATACATGTAACACCCAGAGATTTTATGAAAAATATTATTTTAATTTCATTAATGTCTTTTGTTGTATTCTACACCAAGATTACCTTGCGCTATACGCAACCCCGTATTAGCTTGCAGTATACGCAACACTATTCTTGGACCGTGTTACACGCAATTTTGATAATAGTTATTCTATGCAACATTGAGTATATATATATATATATTAAATGTATAAATGAAATATGGTTGGATTCTATTATACGAAACAACGAAGGATTCTTTCACAACACGCAACCCTGACTTGGCTTGCATTACACGCAATCGCGACCTTCCTCGATAGCGTGTGTTGTACGCAATACCAGGTTTTAATAAACAATGTTATATAATTATAATATTTTCATGAACTAGCCGTTATGAATAGTATTAACTAAATTTTGAATTTTATAACATTATTATTCATCTTACACATTTCTAGAATATGGTATAAGAACAAAATAAATTTTTCGGGTAAAATAAGTATTTTAAAAAAAATGCAGTTTTACCGCCTTTGGATGGCGCACCCACTTTAAATCTGGTTTTTGACATGTTTATATGTTCAATTTGACAAAATAATATTCTTCTTTTGAATCATGATATAAAAATTTACATTAGATAAAGTTTTGATATTTTTCCGATAACTTTCATATTTTAATGAATAGTAAAAACACGCTATATTTTAATTAAAAACAACTTTTTTCATCGTAATATCTTATGTGGTTAAATTATAACATTGAATTGTTTTAAAGTATAAATAGAATATATTTTTACCATTTAATATAATGTATGTCATTAGCATTGATTTTACCTTGAATTTGTAGGTTAAATCAATTCAATCTTTTGCAATGTTTTAAAGAAAAACCCGTTTTCTTTCGACAACGGGATTAATTTTAATTTAATTTCTGCATCTTTTCTGTATTGAATTTTGAAAAATTGATTCCATATTTGGAATTAGTGGGTCCAAATTATGTTAATAAGCTACTTTTTATTTTTTGGGAATTATGAATAGTAACTACGGTAAATTTTATTTACCATAGTTAAATGTAAATCGGGTAATTAAGGGTAAATATAATATTTTAAAATTACCCTAACAAATGTAAAAATCCTATTGGATGCCTAAAATTCGCCCATATTACCTAAGGGTTGGATTAGAATCATTTAATGGACATTTGTCCATGAAAATAACTTAATTATTTTTAAAACCAAAGAAAGTGACAACGTGTCACTCTCTTAAATTTTATAAGTATATTAATTTTAATTTAGTGATAAACATCATGAAACTTCGAACCTGAATATTCTCCAGAAAGATAATGAAATTATCTACATCATATAAATTTATTTATAATTTTTAGGGATTAAATAATAATCATTAATTATGACACAATAGTGATGCAGAAATTGTTTATCTAGTGAAAAATCAAGAATATTGTTTTTTAAACTAATAGTGACCATAAAATGCACAAATACCTAACCAAAACTTATTGTCCATGTAAAGGTAAACCATAAGAATCCAATGGTTGAATATTTGACCATTTGAAGCCTTATAAAAGCGATTATGACACTTATATTATTTTATTTTAAATGATGCCAAAGTTGTCACCTTCATAATTTAATAAATATAACAATTTAAATATTGTGATTTTAAGGTGATAAATTCGATTAAAAGTATTATTGTGAAAGGTAATATATTTTTCTTCATAATAGGATTTTATTTTAAATTTTTATACAACAAATAAGTATATTAAATAATTATACAAAAATGATGTAGTAATTATTTTATTAAGAGATAAACCAAATAAATGGTTTTAAAAATAATAAAATAAATATTATATGAACTATTTAATGTGATACACTAATTTTATAGATACATATGACCTTTTATTAATATATTAAAGCTTTTAGTTCGAACATATCTTCTGTATATATTTTATTTAAATTCAAATAAATAAATAGTGACAAAATTGACACTATTGTTATTTTACAAAAATAACATATTATAAAATTGTTTAAAAATAAAAAAAAAATTTAAAAATGATAAATTTATATTTATATGGTCTATAATGTTATAAAGTAAACAATTATGGAAAATCCACAACAAATAAGTAATTATTTGTTATAATTTTAAATTTAGAATTTTATTACCACAAATAAACTTAAATAGATTAAATAAGGATAAATCAAAATGATAAGGTTTAAAATAAGATCCAAACATGTCTAAATTTGATTGGTTGATGAGATTACAACCCTATCTCATCTAATAATCGAATATGAGTCATTTTTGGAGGTTTTTAAGTGGGGTTAGATTTATTATAAATTAATATTTTTTAAGAATTCCTAAGGTGCCCCTCTCCTCCCATATAAAAGGGCACCTCCTCCCCCTCCTCCTCACACAACTTTTAGCCTTCAAGCTCGGCCAAACACTGAAAAAATCTCTTCTCCACTTCCCTAGAATAATCCTATAGGTTCTGGTCTTCTTCAAAGACCAATCTTAGTGCCCAAAGTGAAGGATTCAAAGAGGCGTTTCAAAGAAGAGGTAATATCCATTACCGATATTTTCAATTTCTTTCTTCTTCAACTTCTTCTTATTTAGTTGTTTCATGATAAAGTAATAACATCAGTATTACTTACATACTTACATGTTATTATAAATATTTAACAACTCTAATTAACCTTCTATCCATCCTACGGAAAAAGGAAATCACCGCGCGTGTGTACGTACAGAATACCCTCTCCACGCCGTGGTGTAATCTATTTTCTGCCACCACCTTAATTGGATGGGTATAATGGTTTAATGAGTAACTATATATGATTGTTATAAAGTGATATTGATACTGAAATAGTATACATACACTTCAACACAATTCCACGACCATGGGAACGATATCATCGCTCGTGCGTACGTACGGACTACCGTCTCCACGACGCGATGAGATTCATTCTCAATGATTAACCATTCATGAATGATTATAAAGTATATATAATAAGTTATAATTCAATATATTACATAATAATGATACTGGAATTATTTATATTTATATGTATGTCATATACTTAATTCCATTCAATTCAATAAGGAAACGAAAACAGCGTTCATGTGTACGTACGGACTACCGTCTCCATGAACGGTGTATTTCTTTCCATTTACTGATTCATTATATATATTTATATTCTGAATATATATATATAAATCATGTTTTATATTCTGTAATTAAGTAATCATGATCTAATTAATCATATGAATAATTACAAGTCAAAACACGGACGACAAATGAAACAATTTTACCTAAAACGCTCTTTAACATGAAATTTTCAAAAGAATGGGTAATATAAAGTCATAAGTGAACCATATATGATATCGTAACAATGAATATGATTCTGTAATATGTCAATGACATTATTTAAATCATTATACAGGAGGTTCGGACACTTACGAAGCAAATTAGACCTAAGGTAAGTGAAATATCACAATTTCATTTTTATCCGAGATTGTTTATTCGTAAGTATTTATTGGGTGGTATTTTATCATCCACATCCATGTTTCATCAATATGTAATATTATTTCCATCCACCTACAATTTTTTAAATCCATTTTTTCCCTTCGGTGAGTTATTAGTAATATGTATGAAAGGAATCTTTTGTCGTTTTTCGTACGAGGTACTTTTTGACTTTTCTGACAAAAGTACAAAGAATGTTTTTTAACTTATACGGCATGAATGGATTTTTAAAACCTTATTTCCAAGAAACATCCTTTACAAGTTTTCAAGTTTATTTTTAGTCAACTTCTTTTATTTTAAAGTCGTATGACATGTTATGAAAGGAAAAATGTTTTTGAAGTAGAAAGGATATTTTCCTCATGAATGGAGTTCAAGTATTTTATCAAAATTATTTTCCATCTAAGATAATAAAAGGGTTTTTTTTATCCCTATTATTACATTGGGTTGATTATGTTGTGATTGAAATATTTTTATGAATTCCTTTATCTTATATGAATTGTTTTATGATGTCATGTTGTTTAAGAATCCCACTTTTATTACATGGGTTATGAGATGATGTATGATTTATGATTATGTGGAACACATAAGAAAGGATTCATTATAAGATGGGTGGGACCTATATCTACCTCCAATTCATTGGGTAAAGATTTTATATCTCATGAGATAGACATGGATGGAACGGTAGGTTATACCGGTTCAGTGAAACAATACTGAAACGAGGGTTACTCGATTCAGAAAGGGACTTTGTCCACTAAGATAGTCTTGGCAATGAGTCTTGACTAACAAGAAATGATTATCTATGATTATGTGTGTATGCCACAAAATTTCATGTTTTAAGTTATGATTAGTGTGATTACATTTCACTGCCATGATTTATCCCATGTTATGAAATTATGATCTCTTTTGCAGGGAAAGATTTCCGAAAGTTATGTGCTTATGTATACAATGTGATTGATCTTTCTTTTGTGTACCCTTACTGAGCATTTGAGATCACCCTTTTATGTTTACTTTTCCCCAGGATATAAAGAAAGGTTTAGGTATAAAAAAAAGATCTTTATGGGAGATGTTGAAGATCTTTCACCAGGATTAGAAGATTACATTCCGAGTTTCCAAACAAACTAAACTACTACGATCCTTGTGTGTGTGTTTTTGTTATGTACTAAGTATTCCACAAATGTAATGTAATGTCAATGTACGTCAGGCTTTGGGTCTCTACAATACGTGATTCATAACTATTATTATAGTTATGATTCCCCAGTTATATTTCTATTATATTGGGGAAATTCTGATAGAATGTTTATCTTATTAAAAAAATACATATTGGGTCACACAATAGATAACATGTATGGTGTCATCATTTTAGCGGTATATGAACCATTAAAATTTCACAATGAATAGATATAATACATTATATGTTATAAATATTGTGTACTTATTATATATTATTGAATAATTCTCAATAATCAGATTGATATCATTAATAATTATGACATGTATTGTAATAAAAAAATTATTAATTTCAATTAATATTTATTATTTAGATGAAATATTTAGTGTAGAAAAATGTGTGGTGTATATAAGTGAATTCCACAAACTCAAATTTGGTGTATTTGGTATCCATTGTGAATTAATCATTTGTTCTGAATAATAGTAACATAATGATGTGAGGGAATTAATAATGGATGAATTGGATCTTAATGACTGTAATGGAGTAAAAATATCATCATTATATGTTTAAGTTATTATTTATTTATTGCTAGTATATTGATAAATAAATAAATAAATGTAATTATGTTGAATAAAAAAAATTGAATTTAATTTCTATATCTAGTTTTGATGAAATGTGATTTTCATTAATTAATAAGAGTAAGAGTTTTTATATTAATAATAATTGAAGTTTATATGTTATTGGTAATATAAATGATATTGTATATATTATAGATATATATAATCATACCTATATCATTTAGAATCAGTATTTGCAGGATTATTTTAATCACACCCACAATTAAAATTGTTTATATATATATATATAAATATATATTAGAACAAAAATCAAAGACTCTATATTTATGGATTTTCAAGATAAATAAATAATGAATCATTTT